>BMAU01015112.1:232500-349348 GCA_019973935.1 Trichonephila clavipes | reverse complement strand
GGAATTTTGTTCTCGTTTTTAATGTATTGTTTCTCTGGGTTCTAGATGAATCCAGATCATTCTTTAGAGTGCATACTGGGTATTTCTCGAATATTCGAAGTGTATAAAAGCAGAGTTCATCGCCGTTGGGCATGTTCTCAGTCCAGTGTTGTATCGAGCTCCCAGCGTTAGAATAAATCTAATTGTTTGTTTAATTGAACTGTGTACTTCTTTCGAACTCCGTGACAAGTTTGGTGGAGGCGCGGGGGTACAATTGCGTCAAACGTGGATAATAGCGACAACCGCGGGAGCCTCCGGTTAAAGAGGATTATCCCCCGAATTCGGACTGTTAAAAAGAAAATAGTAGGAAGAGGACAAAAATGCCGACCGAGCAAAAGCCAAGCCCGCTGTAGTAACACCTTCGTTACAGCAATGGAGGGAGCCCATCGACCTTCCGAGGAGCGCCTGGGGAAGACCCTCTCAAATGGCTTAAAATTTGTACGATCGCCAACTTTAACAAGTGGGATGACATGATGTGCCTGGCTAACGTTTATTTCTTTCTTGACGGTACTGCGAGACAGTGGTATGTCAACAACGAACGCCTTAGATTCCTGGGAAGCGTTTAAAAATGGGCTAAGTGGACTTTTCGGTGACCCGTCAAAATATACCAGAAGAAGGGCAGAAGAACAACTAAAATGCCGAGCCCAGCGTTCAGGCGAGGAAGTACACAGTCCTACATACAAAGTGTATTAGGACTTTGCCAAGAAAGGTAAATCCTCTGATGAGAGAAGACGAAAAAGTGTCACACCTAATGAAAGGTGTTGCTGAGGATATTTATCAGGCCCTGTTGACGAGAGAAATCAACGACACAGCAAATTTTATCAGATGGTGCAACTATATTGAAGATATGAAGCAGAAGAGAGTTGGTCGACCGAGATTTGAAAGGCTTCCAAACGTCGTACCGGTTGCATCCTGACGGATGAGACTGATTTGGTCTCTCTATTCGCACAATCGTACGAGAAGAAGTCCATCGACTAGTTAACCAGACGCAAGAATCTTTGGACTCCGATCCCCAATCCTTAGAAGAGATCGTTCAAGACGAAGTTGAAAGGGTTTTGGCCCCAGTGTCAACAAAACCTACAGAAACTAGACCACGACCAACATACGCCGCTGTAACCAGGAAATACAGAGCTCCTGTTCAGAAATTCCCACCTGAACCAAGAAAAACAGATGTGTGGAGAACGGCTGACAACAGACCTGTTTGTTTCCACTGCGGACGTCCTGGACATGTAATGCGCTACTGCCGAGAGAGAAAGGCTGTCTTTGACAACTCTCGAAACCGCCGACGGAACTTCGACGACGTTGGCACTGAAGAAGAAATACGCCGACCAAACTCTTCTCGCCGTTTTACGCCAAGTCCCACGAGAGGCCGATCCCCAATACGTCGTTACAGATCCCCGTCGCCATATCGCCGATCCAGTCAGTCGCCAGGCCGTAGGAGCGAGGAAAACTAAAGAGAGCGACCTTCAAGGAGGTGAGGCCGCGTGTACTGGAAATCCTCCGTCGACCGCCAAGATGACTGGTAACCAACTAGACGTAATAATAGATAAGAAGCCGATACGTGCTCTAGTAGATTCTGGGGCATCGTTTTCTGTCATATCCGATAAGTATCGCCGATTTTTAAAGAAAGTTCTGTTTGCTGATGCCAAGAGCGTTATGCTGAAAGTTGCGGATGGAAATTTTGTTCGGCCGATAGGGAAATGTGTTTACGTGTCCGTATAAACAATCGAGAACTGCCTTTTGAATTTATTGTTTTATCCCATTGTAGCCATGACGTCATCCTAGGATGGGACTTTTTTAGAGGCGTCTCAAGCCGTTATAGACTGTGGACAAAATGAACTTGTTCTAGAAGACATCTGTCGAGACTCCCACAGCGCCTGACGCCTGGAATTTGTATGCCACCAGAGACTATACACTTAAGCCGCATTCTTTAACTAGAATAACAGTATCAGGATATCAAACCCGAGGGAGACATAAATGTAGTTCTAGACGGCAGCAAACATTTGCTCTTCGAGGGAAAATATTGCTACACCGTCCATGGTATCCCACATATCGTAACGGAAAAAGTGATGTCTGGGTTACCAACCTGCAGTTCGAAACCAAATCATCCCTAGAGGAATGTGCATAGGCCAAGCTGAACCACTAAATGAAGGGCATCTATGTGTTATTTCCGACACATCGGGTTGCTTGGATGACCAGCAAGAAACTTCGGAGTCACAGATGAATTGTTCGTTAATGATGTCACCCGAGTTAAGTGACGAACAGAGAAACAAGCTATCCGAACTACTCCGGAAATTTTCTGGGCTTTTCACGAAGACCGACAAGTCGACAGCCGCGAAGACGAATGTGAAACACAGGATTTTTACTGGTGATCATGCTCAATCAACCAACGAGCCTACAGAGTCTCGCCGACTGAAAGACGCATCATTCATGAAGAGGTTCAGAAAATGCTTGATGAAGGTATCGTCAACCCTCTGAAAGTCCTTGGTCATCACCCGTTGTGCTCGTAAGAAAAAAAAAAGACGGTAGTTGGCGTTTTGCGTCGATTATCGCAAGCTGAATAGCGTCACGAAAAAAAAGACGTTTATCCCTCTGCCTCGTATTGACGATACGCTCGACTGTCTGAAAGGTGCCAATTCTTTTCTTCCATGGATCTCCGATCTGGTTATTGGCAAATAGAAATAGACGAAGCGGATCGTGAAAAGACGGCATTTATTACCCCGAAGGCTTATACGAGTTTAAAGTCATGCCGTTTGGTCTCTGTAATGCACCTGCGACTTTCGAGAGAATGATGGACAATTTGCTACGCCATTTTAAATGGACTATGTGTCTTTGTTACCTAGATGACATAATAGTGTTCTCAGAAACTTTTTGAAGACCATCTTATACGATTAAGACTTGTTCTAAAATGTCTTCAGGAAGCTGGTCTTAAATTAAATTCAAAGAAGTGTCTTTTTGCTGCCCAAAAGTAAAGATTCTAGGCCATCTTGTATCTAGTAATGGCGTTCGTCCCGATCCCGACAAAATAAAAGCCGTAGAAATTTTCCCACTCAAAGAATACACATGACATACGAAGTTTTCTTGGCCTTTGTTCATACTTTAGAAGATTTATTAAAGGTTTCTGTTATCTCGCCGAACCTTTGCAGTCGTTGCTGAAAAGTGGCGTGGAGTTTCATTGGGGTCCCTGAAGAGGTGGAAGCATTTAACAGTCTTAAGAAAGCACTTACTTCGGATCCAGTATTGGGGATGTACGACGAAAAGAGCTTCTACAGAAATCCATACTGATGCAAGCGGGTACGGTATCGGAGCTGTCTAGTACAAATTCAGAATAATGTCGAGAAAGTTATAGCATACGCTTCTAGAACTCTGACAAAAGCCGAAAAAAAGAATTATTCCACCACAGAAAGAAATGTCTTGCCATCGTATGGGCTACCAACAAATTCCGGCCGTACATATTCGGAAAACACTTTACTGTTGTAACTGACCATCATTCCTTGTGCTGGCTCATGAATTTAAAAGACCTTCAGGAAGGCTTGCCAGATGGGCCCTCCGACTTCAAGAGCATGATTTTGACGTAAAATATAAAACCGGTAAGAAGCATAGTGACGCCGACGCTCTTTCGAGAAATCAGTGGAAGAGGAAACGGAAACACCAGACAAATTTTTAGCAGTCACGACAGTATGAACCTTGCGATGGAACAGAAAAAAGATCAAGACCTTGCGAAATTAAAACTTTTGAGCAACTCATCCAAAAACGAAGAATTCAGATTCATCGACGGTATCCTTTGCAGGAAGAATTTTGATCAGATGGAAAGTTGTGGTTACCAGTCATTCCTAAACATCTACGAGCAGACATACTAAGGCACTTTCATGACGCCCCCACCGCAGGACACCTTGGTTTCGCGAAAACTTATGACAGGATTCGCAAAGATTTTACTGGCCGGGAATGTACCGAAATGTCGTTCGGTATGTCATGCATTGTCGGGAGTGCCAAAGGAGAAAATCCGTTCCTCAACGACCACCTGGACGTTTAGTTCCCATCCCTCCAGCTATAGCTCCTTTCCATCGCATTGGAATTGATCTCCTTGGGAGATTTCCAAAAGTCTGCTCATGGAAACAAATGGATAATAGTCTGCACGGATTACTCAACGCGATATGCAATAACAAAAGCCTTGCCGACAGCCGAAGTCGACGAAATAGCGAAGTTCTTACTTGAAGAAATTGTCCTCAGGCATGGAGCTCCTCGGTAATTATCACAGATCGTGGAGCCGTCTTTCGATTCAGACTTGTTTCCTCTCTCGTCGACTTGTGTAACATTGATCATCGTTTCACAACGGCGTATCATCCCCCAAACAAATGGACTGACGGAGCGCTTCAATAAGACCTTGGCCGACATGTTGTCAATGTATGTGGATGTAGAGCAAGAAAAATTGGGATGAAATTCTACCATTTGTAACCTTCGCTTATAATACCGCTAAACAAGAGACCACAGGTTTTACGCCGTTCTATTTACTTCATGGTCGTGAAGCGGAAACGACACTAGATACAATGCTACCATTCTGTCTAACGATTTTGATGACAATAACATCACCAAGATAGCAGCCAGAGCCGAAGAATCACGACAGCTAGCCCGAGTGCACACTCTGAGAGCTCAAGACAAAGATCGTCGACGTTACGATTCCAAACACCAAATGGTATCCTACGCTCCGGAGATCTCGTATGGATTTATACTCCAGTGAAAAGTCGGTCTCTCGAAAAACTCTTAAAGGTATTTCGGACCGTATCGGAGTGCTACGCCGTTTATCAGCCGTGACTCACGCAGTACAAGATTTTGATCCTGCTTCACGAAAAAGAAAACTAAGAGAGTTGTCCATGTACTGCGTATGAAACCGTACCATGATCCCGCCGAGCAAATCGAAACCGAGGATATTCCTCCCAAAGAATCATACAAAGGACCCATCACTCGTTCAGAATAAAGACCCTTGAACAAAATGACAGCGGGGCGCTGTCTTCTTTCGAGGAGCAATGCCACGCATAATTTTTAGAAGTCCCGATAGCCGAGTTGGCAGAGCGTTGGACTGAACTTTCTCTCGGGTTCGAATCCCGGCCCCGGCAGATTTATCCAAAGACTGGAATTTTGTTCTCGTTTTTAATGTATTTGTTTCTCTAGGTTCTAGATGAATCCAGATCATTCTTTAGAGTGCATACTGGGTATTTCTCGAATATTCGAAGTGTATAAAAGCAGGAGTTCATCGCCAGTTGGGCATGTTCTCAGTCCAGTGTTGTATCGAGCTCCCAGCGTTAGAATAAATCTAATTGTTTGTTTAATTGAACTGTGTACTTCTTTCGAACTCCGTGACAATATTATACAACTTTAATATAACATTATGTGCAAATAAATTTCATGATGTATCCTATCTACTTATTTTAACATGCGTACTTGGTGTTTCTAGAAGATCAGCACTTAAAAAAATTTAAATGATACATTTGTTCCAAATCACTTGTTCTTAATACAACTTTGAACTAAATTACAATTTTGATTTAATTCATAACTTAGTAGAAGTTTATAGTATCGTTGTGAGTGTGTGTCGCGCGCGCAGCAGTACTCTACATCAGTCTCTTACTCTTAACAGTCTCAAGAGTACAAAACTTTACTCTTAACGGTCTAAAAGCTTCTTAAACATGATTATGAAAATATATATTTTACACAAATAAATCAATGTCAAATTACCTCTCTCGCAGATATATTGATTAATTTGATAAATTCAAGACAACTTTTTTATGATTATGAGTTTGTTTTGAAGCATATTATATACGTTTCTACAAATGTAGTACTAAATAACTTCTGTAGAAAAAAAATTAAGAAAGTTGCAAAAAAAAAAAAAGAAATACAAACTTATTTGCTAAATAAACTACATTATTTTCATGTATGTACCTGTTTGAATTTATGCATTTTTATTTTCAAGTTTATATCTTTTACTTTTATATATGTATGTGATTTATCTAAATATATACATTTAATAATTTATTTAACGATACTTTTATATGCTGTTATTGCAGAAAGTGAGTTTTTGTTTATTTTACTGTGCTTGACACCAATAATTTTAAAACATATTTAATCCATACTTGTAGCAAATGCATTATTGAATAACTACTATGAGAGTGTATATTAAAATTCGAAACAAATTAAAGTTAAAAACAGCTAAATAAATTGGTCAGTCTATATTTGATGTTTATATTTATACCCTGTATGTATCTATAATTATATATATATATATATATATATATATATATATGGATTTATATCTGAAGATATTTTTTACGTTTATTTAAGGGAAAGTTTTATTGTTGTAATTACAGAGTGAGTTTTTTTATTATTGTTCATTATACCAATGAAATTTTAAAACATAATTAGGCCACGATTGTAATAAATGTCTTATTGAATATATTGTTTAGTGGGAAATACTAAAAGTTATAAGAGCAAAAAAAATAACATAATTAACTGACTAAATTTTATATTCTATTTTTATGTATAAATTTATTTTACTGTATGTATCTATTACAGTATATATATAGCTTTATCTAAAAGTATTTAAACTTACATAATGATAATTTTTTTATGTTGTGATTGTGTTTGATGCCAATAAACTTATTTTATGTTTTTAAATCTGTAATTTATTGTTTTGAAAGCTATTTCTAAATTTAAATCACATTTTGTAACTATTCTGAGAATAACTATAAAGAAATAAGCATTACTTTGAAAAAAATATCAATAAAAATAAAAAAGTACTTATAATTTGTTGCAATACATTACATGTTTATGTTCGTTGTAATACGTTCGTAGCAAAAAAAGTGCAATAATCATCACGTGCTTGCAACTATTACTTAAAAAGTAAAGTAATATTCATTCTTATATGTTTTTGATACATAAAACACAATTTAATGTTAATATTTTCTTTTAAATTTGTTGTTTATATGTTTTATTTAATAACAAAAATGGTGAAAATATGTAAAAATACATCAGAAGAGTTCCGTAACCTCGGATACGATAGCGGACGATGTTTTCCTACTAGTTGTGATGTCACAAATCAATGCCAGGGCCTACTATCTAGGGGGCCTTGGTTCACTTATTACATGGATGTAGTACAATCCATATATTTGTTTATTCAGCCGTACATGAAATGCATATCCACATATTCCTCGTTCGCGTAATACAGCATTGTTACCATATGCACTTTAATACCCTTGTTTTATATAACGCCCACGTATGACCACTTGCTCGCAGTTTTTATTCTCCCTAGAGGAGTAAGAATTTTGCATACATGTAGGTTTCTTTAATTTTATCATGGTGCTCCATACCACTGAATTTGTTTGGCCAGTCCGTTCGTCTGGCTCTTCCTCCTCCCAATGGCTATTACTATCGCCAATTTCAATAACTAATTGGGATTGGTGATTCCATTTTTCCTTGTCATTTTTCTATCATATGCTACCCACTATTACCTCTCTAAATTGGACCGTCGAAATTCTGAAACAGCTTGTATAAGAATGTAGAGTTAAATTAACTAAGTAATTAACAATTCTCTTAAATGTATAAAAAGGCTATAAAAAATTTCATAATTTTCAATTCTAAAGCACTTTCAAAAATAACACATTTTTGAAAATGCCTTTTCAAAAACATTTTGTTTTTAAAATTATCTGTGCTTAAATAATATGTAAATTATATTTCAATTCACAAATAAATAAGTCATCTAATCAATTTTGAAGATAAAATTTTAATTCATGAGAATAATTTAAACATGATGCAACATGTAATAATGAATTTAAAACACATTCTACTAAGAGGTAATCGATAATATTTTTAAAATAGAGATAAGCGCTCAAAGATTCATTAAGTAATTATTCGGCAGAACTAACACGGATTTTGAAATGCGCCTCAGGCTTAGCTTAATTAATTATTCATATGACATAATTTATATATTTTTAATATATACATTTTTATATTTATCTTTATACTTCATACTACAATGACTAGAAAAGATTGAAAATAATATAGCGTAACAAATTGAATTATTTATCACTTCAATAACCATTTGCAGATATTTGTTACAGAAGTAACTGCTACTATCAACTGATTAATAATTTCTTTTAAATTTTTGTGTTTCCCTTTGTATTAAAGAAAATTTACGGAACACTAATTTTAATATCATTTATTTTTCCTGGAAGCGAAATTAAATACTTCTGATGAAACTTAGCTTTATGTTTTATTAATGCTTTCTTGGCATATCTTCCGTTCATTTTAAAGAAAAGTTTTCCAAATGTAAAATTCGAGAAATTCCCTGTTAATTTTCTAAATTTTTTTTATGCGTCATTATTTTGTTCTGTTAATTATACTTCTTGAAACGAGCCTACACTCATTTTCCGAAATTTGACAGATGCAAATAGTAGTTTATGACTCGAAGAACCTGCATATATAACTTTTAATACAAGGACTCTTCCCAATAAAGGGAGAGAAGAAGAAAAGTAAAAAATATAATTTTAATTCCTAATTTGTGTGGTAGTTCATGTAGGTTTAAGATGCGCCACTTCTCGATTTAGATAATTAAGTTGGGTTGCATATATTTACACATATTAACCTTATTTCTTTTAAATTGGTTATATATATATATATAACAAATGATACAAGAGAATATCCTACTAATATTGGAGAATAAAAGAATTTCTAACAGTTTGAGATAGCGAGGAAATAAAAATGTAAAGACTAGAAGCGTCATTTGAGAACTGTTATGAGTTCTAAAGTTGTATCTGAATTGGGACTGTCTGTGAAATAGGATTAATCATTACTTTTTATAAGTCCAACCTTCCTCGTCAGCAGAAACTTTCAACATAAAAGAAAAACATGACCCTATTGAAAATCAGGCTTATATCTTTCTACACGTAGGATGAACACAAAGCAATAAAATAACTATATGAATATTAAAAATAAGTGTTTTACATGAAAGATAAGTACTGAAAGAAAATTTCAAAATTATTATAATCAACTATAATAACAAAAAACTGAATAAATACATTTAGTTATATTATAATTATACATATATAGTTATATATATATACATATATGCATATATATATATATATATATATATATATTTGAAAAATTTAATTTAACTTATAATTTATTTTCTACAGCTGATGTGTAATTTTGCTTTTTCCCTCATGGTGAGTTTTTTCTATTTGTTTTTTAAATAAAAAATTTTCGTCGCCTCGTACAAATGTATGGGTCATTTCTTGAATGAATTTCGGTTCTTTTATGCGAAGTTAAACTATAAAAGTTTTAAATTAAATTTTATAAATCTTTAAACAGTCCAAAGTCACAGCAGAATATTCTTTTTAAATTGTGAATTAATCTCTATCAGTAGAATTATTAACTGTATATATATATATATATATATATATATATATATATATATATATAATAAAAATAAATGTTTATATTTATATTAAATCGTTATTTATAAATATATCTCCAGAGGACGTCCTTGTATTAAAAGCATTGACTTGTTCTCGACTGAAGGATCCCTCCCACCACTTTTTTATTTTTAAATTCGAGATTATCATATTTCGTTATAATTTATACCGAGCGTCGAAATAAAACGTACATTGAACTCAATTACATTAACGGAAAAGTTTTTTTAAAAAATAAATATTAAATCAACTGGTGCTAAAAGTAAAGCTTTCAAGGGGAGTAATAGGCTATATTTTTTCCTTATTGTGTCGGGTTATAATATATTATAATGTTTTCTCACATGTTTTGCTATTCAGTAAATATAACTTTTTTGCAAAATTAAAGTACATTTGAGTAAATGAAAATAACTACGTGATAATGACAATTCTATTCTATTTCGGTGAAATTAAGAAAACTACATAGTGTTATGTGTTTTCCTACGATTTATATTTATTATAGTGTTATGTGTTTTCCTACGATTTATATTTATTTTACTTTTAAGTAAACTAAAATAAAGAGTTGCATACTTAAATTTGGTCTTAGCATCCTTATGCTCCTGTGAGGATTAACTCTAAGGTAATTATAAATAAATATTTGCAAAATAATTTTCAAAGAATACTACTTTTATATCATATTGTATTCGGGGGTATTGTATTTAAAATATATAATTATCATCACCTGATTGTAATAAGACAAATTTTATGAAAAAAATAGTTGAACAATATTTGAGGTAAATTCGATTTTAAAGTTATGTATGTAATATTCATTTTAATACTCAACTTAGACATTTATTTCAGTTTTAATGAGGTAACAAGTCAATTGTTATGGAGTATTGATACCAATGAAAGGTTATATAAATTAGTGGTGCTCTTCAAAACAACTCTATAAGTATTAACGACGGTTCTCATATATATATATATATATATATATATATAATTTTGAATATATAGTTAAATATGATATATATATATAATTTTGAATCCCAGTTAAGTGAATAAGATGATTTGGGAGCCAGCATTTCACTTTTCATATAAATATAATCATTAGAGTTTCATTCAGAGTTTTTTTCAAAATAATATTTTATACATATTTTTTTAAATATCTCTTATACTAATACAGGTGTCCCTCATATAACACGCTTAATTCGTGCCATGCTGTATTGAAACCATGCTATACGAAACTTTTAATTTATTTCTTCAAATTATTATTTTATTTATTTATTAAATTAAATATGTGTGTACGTAATACAAATCAGAGCAATATGTAATATGCTGTATCAAAACCATGTTATACGCAACTTGGAAATAGTGTAAGTCAAGAAAATGTGTACCGTTTTAGATTGAAATTATGTCTTAAAGTGTAAAATGTTAGGATAGGTGAAACTTCAATCAAATAAAAAATACAAATGAAAAAGTAAAATATTATGTCACGTTTTTAATCAAAAACAAAAATATGAAATACCAAAATTAAAAATACATTAAAAATTATATCAGTAATAATTATTACTATTATAAAATAAATAGAAACGGCTTATTAGGATCACAAAATTAATTTTCATCAGAAATTACAGCTAATCTATTTTTTCTCTCAAAGGTGGTTGAAACTTCTTTCCACGAGTTATTTCTCCTCATTATAAATGTTACCTAAGTAATTTTTATGGCATGTCTGTTTCAATTTTGCAATTATTACATTGTTTCATATAAGTAGCTAAATAACTTTGCAATTCGCTTTTAAATTTTCCGCTACGTACTCATATTTCGATTATCAGTGTTCATTTTTTTAAAATCGTGTTATATCAAAACCATGTAGTATTAAATTCAAGTTATGTGCCATATAATATCAAAAGCGTGTTTCAAAATTACCTTGCTATAGGAGGGAGGACTGTTTATTTATTAGATAACCAGTTTTAAATTCCTATTTTTGGAAAACAATTTTAATTCCCGCTCATATTTTAATATGCTAAAAACCCTCAACTGTAGTGTTTTCTTAGTTTGTTGATAAAATAATCATATTTTAAATTTAAATAACCCGTTCTGGGTTGCAAAAAGCTTTAGAAACGAGATATTTTCTTCTTCTGAAAGCTAATGAAGGGTCTTCATTACAACCTTTCAAGAAGCATCTCATTTAAATGAAAAAGAGGTTTACTTACTTCAAGTATGTTTTACCTAATGATACGATCAAAAGAAGAGTGGTGCAGTAGTTTAAAGTGCACCTCATTACTTCATCTTATTTCTTTCAAATCCCATTTTATATTTATTCATGTTCTGTGTTCTGAAAAATTGAAGAACTTTCTGTCTTTAACTTATGCATGTATATAGGCATCTACTTTAAAAACTTCCGTAAAGCTTTTTAAATTTGTGAGGCTTGAGAGCAGAGTTTCATGAAAAAGGTTCATTCGCAAGTATCTCCTTCAATTGCTGCTATCCCGGTGTTTTGAAAACTTAATTCCATTTAAAACATTGATTAGAAAAGCACAGATCTTTTAGATTCAAATAAATTCCATTTTTTTGACAAAAAAATGTACTTTTAAGTAGACGCGTAATCTTATACACATAATCTATCCAAGTTTACCTTTGGTATTCATTGCAAAAACTAAATAAATTGATTTTTAATGCATATAATTTATTAAAATGGTATGTTCCTGTGAATAAGAATATTATCTGAAAATGTAAGTACCGCAATTTTTCTAAACAGAAGAATCGCGGTAATTATATTTTCTCTCATTTGTACAAATAAGTGCTGAAATAAATAAATTAATTATACGTCAATTTCACCTATGATAATTGTATTGCTACTCTTAATTAAAATCATGAAAATTAGAAAATCATGTAAAATACTCACTTCAATTGCATACTAAATTTGGAGAATATATAGTTTTTTATGCACACTTTAAAACTCTTCAAACACTAATTACATCTGAATGTAATAGTTTAATTAACACACTATTTATTTCAACAAAATAATAACATGAAATGACAAAATATTTTACTGAAATGATCACAGCACCAACTGTCGGACCAACTTGAAAGATAGTAAAAGATTTTTGAATATTCTATACTGCGATCGTAGCGCAGTCTGCCGGATCCAATGTAAAACATTCCAAGATCAACAATTTATAAATAAAAAATTAATTAAATAAACATTTCTAAACCGAATTATAAATCTAACCCATTCTCGTGTTCACTCGAACAAACAAAAACTTTCATCAATATCGGTCCAGCCGTTTAGGAGGAGTTCAGTTACGTACACACGCACAGAATAATTTCATATATAAAGATTATTTGAAAAGATATTAAGAACAGTCGGTATGGTAAACACCTTCCAGAAATCGATTTTGAGATTTTGATATTTCTCAAATCTCCAAATTAAGCCCTTTCCAATGATATAACATACTAGTCAATTTTTGAATTAGAAGTATTTTAAAATGTTTTTTTTAAAAATAATCAACTGATTTGCCACGCCTACTTTGACAGATAGAAATGTAAACATATTGGCCTTTTAAAACTGGGATGCTCTTGCAAAGCCATTATCTGTTTTATTTATTCCCACGAAATTAACTGTAGAATAACTGCAAGTGTAACTGTTAGGGTTGTTTACCTATTTTTGGCGCTTTCGAACACGTTTTGATTGAGCACTTGTCGTTTATCGATACTTAAAATTTCTGAAATTTTGAAATGCCAAGATTGCAAAAAGTTTTCAAGAAACGCAAAGGTAAGTATTATCCACGTAAGAATACTATTAATAGTAAAATATGTACCTTTGATATTAAATTAAATGCTCAAGCTGAACATACACATGATTCAAAGCAGTCATGTGCAAAAGAAAAGAAAATTCCCGATTTAAATGAGAGTTGTTCTTCTTTTGGTGATAGCGTAGGTATTTGAAATGCAATCATGAATTTGAATATTCTTGCTTTTGTTTTCAAGAATGATGTTCACTGTAAAATGTGCAACAGTGGTTTAGACTTGAAAGTTTTTTAAAAGGTAAGTCTGGACTGGCTATTACGTTTGTCCTGAAATGTTTTGCTTGTCCATATCGTGTAAAATTCTCTTCTTCAAATTTTCATGAAGGAACACAAATTGCTACAATAAATACCAGGTTTGTGTATGCTATGCGTTCAATTGGAAAAGGTGCAGAAGCAGGGAGAATGTTCTGCGGCGTAATGAATCTTCCGCAACCACCTACGAGGTTTTCTCCTTACGTTAAGCGAATTTTAAATGCTGCTAAACTTGTTTATGAAGATTCAATTCAAAATGCTGCGAAGGAAGCTATATGTGAAAATGAAGGTAACAAAAATATAGCAGTAGCTGTAGATGGGACATGGCAGAAGCGTGGTTACACATCCTTGAATGGTGTAGTTACTGTAACCAGAGCATTCATACAGGTAAGGTGATAGATGTTGATATTCTTTCGAAATATTGAGCTCGTAAAAAACTTGCCTTTTCATGAAAAGGTTTGTAAAAGGAACTACGTTGGATCTAGTGGAGCGATGGAAATCAAAGGTGCGTCTAAAATTTTTCAACGGTCATTATCTTTACATAATGCCCGATATATATTACGTACTTAGGAGATGGGGATTGCAAAGCATTTGATGCGGTAAAAAAGAAAAACATTTATGGAAATGAATATCAATTGAAAAATTGGAGTGTATTGGCCATGTAATGAAGCGCATGGGAACAAGATTACGCCGATTAAAAGCTCAATTGAAAGGGCAAATCTTGTTGACGGTAAGTGTTTAAGTGGAAAAATCGTTTGACTGAACATGAAATTGATAACTTGCAGTCATACTATGGATCAGCTATTCGGAGAAATCACAGCAGTGTTCAGAATATGCGGCAAGCTATCTGGGCCATTTTCTGCATAAGTTATGAACTGATGAATATCCTCAACATGGTTTTTGTCCCATCGGGGAAGATTCATGGTGTGGATTTAAAAAGGCTGAAGCATCAGGTAATTCTTACAAACATAAAAACAGTCTTCCGGTCGCTGTTGTTGAAGCAATGCGTCCATATTTAGAGATCTTTCCCATCCTGATCTGTAGAAAAAAATTTGCATGGAAAAACACAAAAACCCGAATGAAAGTTTTCATAATGTCGTTTGGCCAAAAGTGTTCCCAAAGCAACATTTGTACAGATTGAAACACTTTCACTTTGGTGTTTATGATGCTGTTTGTTCCTTTAATGATGGTAATGTATCGAAATTAAAAATGCTTCAAAAAATGGGCGTAGAACCAGGGGAATTTTCAGTAAGTGCCATGAAACTTCTCGATAGGAAAGACTAATGAAAGCAATTTATGCTTTTTTGACGCCCAAAGAAAATTAGAAAAGATAAAAGAAGAAAAAAGAAAAAGAAAGAAGAAGATAATATTAAGAAAAATAAGGTAAAAACCGGCTACAGTGCAGGATCTTTTGACGAGGTAAAAATTTATACAAATGCTACTGTGTTTTCTAATTAATATATTTTCAAGTAGTCTGTTCTTTTTTTTCTTTAAATCTACTGTATGCATGAACTGGAGACTTTTTAATATATATTTCATATATATTGTTGTGTGTTCTTATTTTTATGCAATTTTTTAAATATTTCTTTGACATTTTTCACTAATGAACACATGTCGTAACACAGAAAAATGACGATTTTATTAAATTGTGTATTCATTTTTTTTTCTTAAATCTACCGTATGCATGAACTGGAAATTTTTACTATATATTTCATATGTATTGTATGTTTTTATTCTTTATATAAAATTTTAAAAATATTTCTCAGACATTTTTTACTAATGAACATATGTCGTGACACAGAAAATGACAATTTTTAATAAATTGTGTATTCTTTTTTCTATACTTCTGCTGTATGCATGAACTGGAAATTTTTACTATATATTTCATATGTATTGTGTATTTATACAAATTTTTAAGCTTTGGTGTTCAATAGTTTTTTAGTAAAAGGTTTATAAATATCTAAAAATGCAATGCCTTTTTTCGTTGCACATAGCTTGTTTCATATATAAAAATACATAAATATTATGTTCAAGAAATCTGTTTTTATGTTTTTGTTGTTTTGAATACCATTTACCAAATATTTAAGGAAAATTTTTAATTCTGTTGCTGTAAAACATTGTGTTAACAGGTGAATATATAAAACACTAGTGAAACTTTTCGAAATAGTGTATAATCATGTATTACCAAAGCCATATTTTCATGTATTGACACATTTTCACATGGTATTTATGATGCTTTATAGTCAAAATTTGATGAAAATAATGTATCAGAACTGAAAATTCCTCAAAAATTGATATAGAATTTGAGTAAAATAATTAAACGCTAAAAAATACCTCGAGAGCGTAAAAGTGAAAAATGCTATAAATGTATTTTCTGAGAAATCTAAGTATAAGAAAAAACTAAACAGCCTTAAAAGTGATAGAGAATAAGCAAATATTTAATAAAATAGGGCAAATACATGTTGTAATTCATTATTTTTGTGATCAAATGCTTTTTTACACTAAAAATGCAATTATCTCAAAATGGTTGTTTTCAAACCACGAGAACAGTTTTCTCAGAATCTACAGAATGAGTGTTCATGCAATTTTTACTGCACATAAATAATATGTAACTCTATATACTAAGCTTATTTTTTTGGAGATTTTCCTGAAATATTTTGCTGTAAAGCAGTTATCGTAAAACATTTGATAGTTTTCAAAAATTTCAAAGTGATACTTTTACGAAGAATTTTTTTGAAAAATGAAAACAATATATTTTAAATATATTTACCAGTATTTAAATAAAAAATCCTAATTAATATACACACAAAATTTGAAGTTTATATATTTAACAGTTTCTGAGAAACTTGTACCTAAAATGGCTCAATTTAACATTGTCTGTATAGGCCCTACCGACTTCCCTTAATTAAAAACGTTAAAAAGCGTGAATCGAGCGTCTGCAATTTCGTAACAATAAAGACCGGGTTTGGCCAGTTTGGCTGAAAATCAATTTTCGACGCCAACTTACGTATTTTTCAATTCCTACTATTAGCTCACGATCTCTATACATATATATTTTATTTGTTTAGTTATTTATTTATCTTCGTGGAATTTTCAATCGTTAATAAAATACATTTTAAAGCGCTCAATTGAGCTGAAATGTAATTTACATGATTATTTTGGATGACAATACAATAATTTAATTATAATTAAAAAACATTAATTTTAATTAAAACTAATAATTTAAAAAATTACAAATACAGCCAAGTTGGCAACTTAGCGACCCTT
The DNA here is from genome assembly GCA_019973935.1 of Trichonephila clavipes. NCBI lineage: Eukaryota > Metazoa > Arthropoda > Arachnida > Araneae > Nephilidae > Trichonephila > Trichonephila clavipes. Next base: position 332,544 of record BMAU01015112.1, on the reverse strand, counting down.
TTGGCGACTTATGTCAAAATTTGAAAAGATTTTTTTCTCACGTGTAAAAGCATTCAGTTGATAGGAAATTTTATATACAGGATTGTTTTGGATGACAAAACGATACTTTAATGGTAATGAATAAAAATGAATTACCACTTAATGTTGTGATTCTGTCACATGTATATACATATTTATATTAATTGCAACCATTTATTAAAAAGTAGCTAAAATAAATTTTTTCTTGGTTGATCTATGTAGGAATTGATTTTAATTTTTTTTATTTTACTTGTTTATAACAATAGCGTTGTTACAACAATGCAGGTGAATGTTAAGTTGCATTTTTTGAATGTTTTTAATTAATATTGTTTTAACTAATTGTGCGACATCGGACCGAATTGTGAAACTAAACCATTCTCGAATTTACTTGACCTCACATAAACAATTTCATCGAAATCGGTCCGGTCACATAGGTGGAGTTTAGTGGCATACATACGCACAGAAAAATTTTATATATAAAGATTTATATATATATAAAGAGTGTTTTTTTCCAGGTATAGAAGTTTAAGTTGGCATTACTTTCAGAGATGGCGACCGATTTAACAGCTGTCAAGTGATTTATTCTCAGTTTGGTTTGGCAATTCATCAAAACCATCATCAAGCAAGGCGTAGAATCGTCGAATGGGCCCCAAACGAGATTGCCGTTGTTCCCGATTTTCATAAGCGAATTTTGTTTAGCGATGAAGCGCACTTCTGGTTGAATGGCTTCGTCAACAAACAATATTGCCGCATTTGGAGTGAAGCTAATCCACAAGTGTATGTCGAAAAACCGTTACATCCAGAAAAACTGACTGTTTGGTGCGCTTTATGGGCTGGTGGAATCATTTGTCCATACTTCTTCAAAAATGATGAAGGCCACAACGTTACAGTCAATGGTGATCGGTATAGAGCCATGATTACTAACTTTTTCATTTCTTAATTGAACAATCATGATGTCCAGGAGCTGTGGTTCCAACAAGACGGCGCAACATGTCACACAGCTCGTGTCACAATCGATTTATTGAAAGACAGGTTTGATGACTGCCTAATTTCACGTTTTGGACATGTGAATTGGCCTCCAAGATCTTGTGATTTAACACCGCTAGACTATTTTCTGTGGGGCTATGTTAAGTCATTGGTCCATGCGGATAAGCCACAAACGCTTGACCATTTGGAAGACAACATTCGCCGTGTTATTGCCGATATACGGCCACAAATGTTGGAAAAAGTCATCGAAAATTGGACGTCCAGATTGGACTACATCCGAGCCAGCCGTGGCAGTCATATGCCAGAAATCATATTTAAAATGTAATGCCACAAGATTATCTTTCGAATAAAAAAAATTCATGTCAATCGAGTAATACATCGTTGTTTTATTGCAATTTAAATTTCTATAACTCTAAAAAAACACCCTTTATATATATATATATATATATATATATTATAATATAATTCAAACTCAGTTGCGCAACTGCCCATGAGGGCGGAAGCCTGCTGTACCCATCCCAGTACACGTGACCATTGGACGCTGATGTACATGAGCATATGTCCCGATCCGTTGATAAGTTTAAAGTTAAACCCCCAGTGTATTACCCCGGGATAATTTGGTTCTGATTCATCGACCCACTGAAGGGATGAAAGGCTGAGTCGACCTTGACCAGACTGGGGATAAAACCCGTATCTGATGTGTGGAAGCGTGATATGCTACCATTCAGCCACTGGACCTTATAATATATATGTATGTATATAGATAAAGACTTCATTGTTGTTTAAAATCTTTTTGTTGTGGTAAAAAAAATACTGGGCGTCAATCAAATCAGCATTTTTTACAGACATTATAAGAGACAACTGAGTGATATCCCCGCTTAACGCGTGGTCACTCGCGCCTGTTTTTGCTACCGTCGTTACTCGTAAGGTGTAGAGAACACCTAAAATTTTAACACGTGTATTTAATCATGAAAATAAAATTAAGTCGTTATGATACATATTTAAAAAGTACAAGATTTTTTTGTATTATACAAGAACAATTATTAAATTTATTGCATACAAATGAGACTAACATTAATTTAAACTAAACATACAAAATTTTCATTTTGAGACACATAATTTTATATTTTTTCATAAACCAGTAAAATGTATATACCAGTAATAAATATACTTTATAATCAATGAGATAATGATTGTAGAAAGTAGATAAATAATATTTTAATCATTTTACAAACATTCAGAGCAGGCTGTATACATATGCTCGACTTCTCAGCCCCTCAGTTAAACTTTTGAAGGTCATTACATTCCAATCGTTCGAGAAAGAAGGATTACATCAGGCTTGAATGTTCAATGACCTAAAATTTGCAGCTACAGAAAAAATTGTGGCTCTACGCATTCTTTTTAGAATCCTGAGAAGAGTTTCTTTTTGCTGGGGTGCACAGAACACCCCTCACGAGTGATCGCGGGTTAAGAACCAAGGAACAAAAATCATACGGAGAATGCACTGAATGCTGCTTTGTTATTTATTCTATGAATAGCAAATGAATCAAAAATTAAAATGTTTGTTAATAATTTAAATATATATTTAGCTCAAGAAATAAAATCTAAGCAAAATTGAAAATGTTTTATGGACAAATATTATTCATAAATAAAATACATAGAAAAAAATTATAATTTAAATTAAATTCTTTCTAAGAATAATTTGAATTAATAAGATAATTATACGTGTGTTTGTGTGTGAACGCCCGAAAGATTTTGTTTGGAAAACTTTTGACAAATTTCTTTTTTAAGTATATTTTATGAAAATTGCTCCAGGTTTTAATATCAGCAGTCTTTTTACACATGCCGGCGTTTTCATAATCCTTTCAGACTGAAAATATTTGTATATTTAAATATTAAATTATCCTGGTTATTATAACAAAATATTGACCTCAATGTCTCTAGAAAAAAATAATAAAAAAATCTTCATTTGGATTGGGTTTTTCCTGTGAGACCACCACCAGTGAAATTTTACGATTTATAAATTTTTCGGCTCTAAGTTGATAGAAAAATTCAACTAAAATTGTTACATATAAGGAAAGTATTGATGTATAATTAATTATCCTGTTGATTCATTATTTATTTACAGTGAAATTCTTTAAAACATGATTTTAATTTTGACAAATATAAAAAAAAAATTGCATTTTTCACTACGGGTTTTCGAACTGCTTTGGCAGTTTTCAACTTTTCTACTGAGAGGCCTTTACAGCCATTAACGCATCAAAAATGGCTACGCATGCTTGATCTTTTAGCAGGCGGATTATAATACTTCGATCTTTTTGCAAGATGAATTACAACACTCCCCATCTTCATCGTCAGTTAAAATACCTTTGTTAGTAGGAGGATAAGCTGCTAACTCCTCAGCTATCTCTAACTTAAATTTTCAGCGGTCCTTTTCGATTTTTAAAGGCTGATTGATATTGTATTTATTTTATTTGTACTGAAACTAAGAATTTGCTTTAACTAAGACAGTGAAATGAATGGTTTCAAGAGACTGATGGCAAAGGATGATCCAAAATTGACTTTCCACAAAAATTATTTCCGTGTTTTTCTTCCTCGCTCTCATCTGACTTTATTATCCTTGCAGTGTTCGTGGTTCATTTGTTTTGTCCGCATCATAGTTATCACCCATGAAATCATTAAGTTCAGAATCTGATTTATTCTTCAACAACAAAATTTCTTCTCCTGTGAGAATTATTTTCTTTTTATAGAAACCTAAACAACTTCTGGGTTAAAAATTAGCACAATATTCAAGTAAAAATAATAAAATGTATCAGAACATTTTATAATCTAAGAAAATATATAAAAATATATAAGCCACACCTTACCAATTCCTACCCAAAAAACTCAGATTTTCTTGGAGGGTAAGAGAAATGAATGTAGACATCAGAGTATAGAATAAAAATGCCAAACCCCTCTCAATAAATGTATGAAAGAGAAAATTATACTTGAAAAAATTCAAAAGAGAGACTAATCCATGACAACCCACAAGAAAATATGGTATTAATTATATAACAATATATTTAATTTTTACTAAAAATTTCATCAAAATTATTGAAACAGAAAGGAAACCTTACAGTGCAAGCAATGACCTTTACAGCTGCCGTGACTCAAGTAACACCCAAGTCACATGATTATACAGGTACCGAAATCCTGAGTCCACAAGCAACATTCATGGAGTATAATAAATATTTTTTACTATTCTGTAGTTATTTAAGCATTTAGTCATAAATGTATCTGTAAGCAATTAGAATTATATAGATATATACTTTTTACAACAGAAAATAAGGCGACGTGTATCCGTTGCATTTGTAAATAAAGCTAGACGCCAGTTGAAAGTAAAACATTGACAACAACCGCCGTCTCTTGACAAAATGTGATAATTTACATTTTCTGCAAACCCTCTTAAAGTATCCGATTATGTTCGGAATCGTTATTTTAAAAAGGCGCATAAATGGATAATTTTCATGATATTTAGTGTCACTTAAATTAGAATATATGTATAAAATTGTTTTAAGGACATTGTGACAAAAAAATATTTAAATACAATATTTTGGCAAAAAAATTAACTTAGCATAACATTTTTTTTTCAAAAAACGTTCTCCTTTTATAAAAAAATGCATCTAAAATAAAAATATTTTGCTTATATAAAGTAAAAACTTCTCCAGAGAGTCTATACAACGATTTTTTAAAAATTCACATTATTTTCAGATTTATTACCAATTGAAATAATTATCGACGTTTTTTTCTTAAAATTTCTTCCCTCTGTTGTCGTAAAATATGGATAAATTCCCTTCTATATTTTAAAGTTTCTACTTGAGTCTCTGTACAGAGGTCTGAGCTATCTACAGGCAAGATAAAGAGTGTTTTTTTCCAGGTATAGAACTTTAAGTTGGCATTACTTTTTAAGACGGCGACCGATTTAACAGCTGTTAAGTGATTTATTCTCAGTTTGGTTTGGCAATTCATCATGAATAGACTCACGCCTGAGCAGCGCTTTTAAATTCGTCGAATTGGCCCAAAACGAGATTGCCGTTGTTCCCGATTTTCATAAGCAAATTTTGTTTAGCGATGAAGCGCACTTCTGGTTGAATGGCTACGTCAACAAACAAAACTGCCGCATTTGGAGTGAAGCTAATCCACAAGTGTATGTCGAAACACCGTTACATCCAGAAAAACTGACTGTTTGGTGCGCTTTATGGGCTGGTGGAATCATTGGTCCGTACTTCTTCAAAAACAATGAAGGCCACAACGTTACAGTCAATGGTGATCGGTATAGAGCCATGATTACTAACTTTTTCATTCCTGAATTGAGCAACCATGATGTCCAGGAGCTGTGGTTCCAACAAGACGGCGCAACATGTCACACAGCTCGTGTCACAATCGATTTATTGAAAGACAGGTTTGATGACTGCCTAATTTCACGTTTTGGACCTTTGAATTGGCCTCCAAGATCTTGTGATTTAACACCGCTAGACTATTTTATGTGGGGCTATGTAAAGTCATTGGTCTATGCGGATAAGCCACAAACGCTTGACCATTTGGAAGACAACATTCGCCGTGTAATTGCCGATATACGGCCACAAATGTTGGACAAAGTCATCGAAAATTGGACGTCCAGATTGGACTACATCCGAGCCAGCCTTGGCAGTCATATACCTGAAATCATATTTAAAACGTAATGCCACAAGATTATCTTTCAAATAAAAAAAAATCATGTCAATCGAATAATACATCGTTGTTTTATTGCAATTTAAAGTTCTATACCTCTAAAAAACACCCTTTACAAATAATATAAAGATAATAATTGATGGAAAAAATCTTCACCATGATAGGAATGGGAGGAGCAATGGCTAGTCAATCCGTTTGTAGCAAAGGAGTCAGCATTAAAGAGATAAAATATATAGTTGTAAAATGAAATTCAGTTGGTATCGAGTGGATCATCTGTGGATGGCTGAACAGAGAGGTCAACCATTCATTGAACAGAAAATAGAGTTAATTTAAGAATTAAAATAAAAATAATATAGTTGAAAGAGAGCATAATTATAGGAATTAAAGAAAATCAGGATCAATTAGGATTGATCAGGGTATCTGGAAATCAATGTGAGGAGTAAATTTTTCAATGTTAATGATCGATTTACTGTCAGAGTTGTCAATGTTACTAAGGAAGTGAAGTTTCTCTAATAGTGGATATTTTACTCGCACCTCTGAGGTCTACATTCCTCACAAAATTGTTAAAAAGTGATAATTTACACTTTCTGCAAACCCTCTCAATCGTTCGATTTGAGCTTAACTTATATGCGACTATTCTAGAAGCAAAAACGTATAAGAATATCTAACCTGCACGATCGTGCGGGTTGGATCTTAAAGGGATAATGAAGGTCACCATTATCTACCTTGATCTTTATCAAAAGTCAATAATTTTTATCCTGCTTAGTTAGGTTTAAGTTATAATGGAAATTTTTCTTTTTTCAAATACTCCTAATATTGATTTATGCATTCTAAGTACTATTCAATTAACTAATTATTATGAATTTAAAATTCCTCACACTCAACTATAGGTTTGGAACATATCTAAAAAATTAGTCGCTAAGTAGCTTTTTTATATTGATATATTATGTAGAATCATAACAATTAAAGTTAAGAGCACAATCAACGAACTATAATTCTTCTTCTACAAATTCATGTTTAAGGACGAAATTCAATTGAGTTAAATACATGTGTATATTCATAATTATGCATCACTTTAAATGTTAAATCAATAACATGATGTCAAATCTTATGTCAAATAATACAAGCCATATAAAATTTAATTAGACCTTCGGCAATTATCGTTAAATATCCGATTTCAATTAATAATGAGATGCCTTAAAGAAAGTTCTGTTTTGTTCTTTGTATAAATTGAGTTAATTAATTAATTGGTTTCTACTTTATTTAATTACTTATCTTCTATGTATTTTTTTAAAGTTATGTTTTAGAAAACTAATGAGGATTTTCATAAAAGTATTTTTAAACTAATTAATTTTAATACATTTCATTTTAGATTATTTAATTATCTTTATATGAAACAGAAAAAAAAATCTTAAATATATAAGAACATTTTTTTTATAAACTAACAGAGATTTTATTTAAGGTTTGAATTAGTTTTGTACTCTAAAAGATTTTTTGAAGAATTAGTTAGACATTCAATTTTATTTTTAACGTTTCTTTTAATGAAAATAAAAGTTGAATATCATTAATTTAATCTCAATGATGATCAATCAATATTAGTACACATATTTATTATTTATGAAAAGGATTCTTGAAAAATCAACTAATTTATAAAACAAAACATAAATTGAAAATTTCTAAGTAAACCTGATTTTATAATAATTAATATGAAAATTTTTCAGAAATTTTAGTATTATTTACATTTATTTCAATATAAATTTTCTTATCTAAAGTGTGCATAACAATCAAAAATATATGTCATGTTCCAAATAAAATAATTATTAATTGAAAGTTCTCTAAATGTTTAGTAAAAAAAATGATATTTTGGAAACATTGATTTTGAGAGAGTCTCAGCTTTCTATAAATCATTATTTAAGGTATCCGACTACGTTCGGAATTTTGCAATAACGTACAGACCAATTTCGTTTTAAATATTTAGTGTTTTTTTAGATTAGAATATACATATAAAAGTGTGTTTTAAGAATATTATTATGATGAAAAAATACTTAAATGCAATATTTTGGCAGAAAATGAACTTAAAATTATTTATTTTCAAATTATTCTGCTTTTATAAAAAATGCTTCTATAATAATAATATTTTCAATAGACATAACTAATACTTCTCTAGAGAGCCTAAACTAGAATTTTATAAAAAATTACATTATTTTCAGAGCTACTATCATTTGAATTAATTTTCGGCTTATTGTTTAAATTTCCCCACTTTGATGTATTAAAATTTAAATAAAAACACTTCTAAGTTAAATATTTCAAACATCCTAGTTCAGACTATGTACAGAGGTCCGAGCTATAATTGGCAAAATATCATTTGTATAGAATCATTTTCCATAAAAGGAAAATTATTTCAAAATATGTAATTCAAAGTTCATTTTTGTAATAATATTGCATTTAAATAATTTCTTATTGCATTAATATTCTTAAAACAATACGTGTATTCCAATCCAAGTGACACTGAATATTTAGAAAAATATTCGTTTGTACGATTTCTAAAACCATGGTTCCGAACGTAATCGGATACCTTAAGGATCTTTTCCCCATCGTTACATGGAATGACTATTTAAGTTTTCTAACCAAAATCTCTAATAAATTATAATACGAATTATATTTTAAGAAATAATAAATTATTTCAAATACTAAAGAGAAAAAAAAGTAGTAGAACAGAAATGAAATCGAGTTCAATATGCATTAAAGGTTTAAAATTTACATTTTATATTTTCAAGTCTCACTGCATTAAAACTTTTGAATAATACTCTTTCTCACACTGCATGGAATACAAAATATGATGATGATAAATGTATGAATGCTATGTTTCACTTATGTCTTAAAGTCTATATAAAAGCTACCAATTAAAGTATGCAAACCAAAAATAATGTATTTCAAAATGCTGTGATCTTGAAGGGGTGAACTACAACAAGTCATAAGTTTTTGCTATTATTTTCAAGAAAGAGAGATAGTAAAAAGCACAAGATTACATTAAATACTATAATTATCACAAGGAAGAAAAAAAAATGTAACACTCATATTCAAGTTTTAGTATAAAGTTTCTATGGAATTAAATGATAACTCATTTTTTTAAAACTTTCATACATATTATCTATTACTAAAACCATCGCAAAAAAATTCATTTCTAAACTAATTTTACACCAAAACTGACTGAATTTAGAAATAACAAGTCTAACGTTTTTGACAAATAACGAGTCTAAGTTTTTTACTTAAATATCAATTCAAAAGCCGATAAATTTACTTAAAAAATATTTTTTAAACTGTATAAAACTATAGTAGAATAAAAATTATTTATGTATTTTCAAAATTATTGTGATAAAATTACTGATAGTAGATGTTTTTTTGTATTATTAAAAACTAAGCTAAACTCAGTGACATAACAGCCCCAGAAGGGTCAAAGCCTACTGTGCCTACCTCAATTTTCATGACCTTAGGCGCTAAGGTGCATGAGCATATGTTCCGGAAATCCACATTGTTTAGTTCCCAAGCACTAGCTTGGTACTCCTTTATCGATACACTGAAGGTATGAAAGGCTGATTCCGGGTTTGAACCCCGGACCCGTGTAGTGTAAGCGCGATGTGCTACCACTCGACCACTGTGTTTTTTTTTTTTATTGTTAGTTTAATTAAGGTATCCGAACACGTTTGCAGTACTTTTTTTTTAAAAAATAGCATATTTAAATGTTATACATGCTTTTTTAGGAATATATAACAATTAATACTAATAAACTATATATATATATATATATATATATATATACATAAATTATCTAAATTTTACGAAAATCACAATTATAAGAGAAATTATAGCAATATTTTTGAAAAACTTCAAAGCAATTATAGAAAAAAGTAATAAACTTATATCAGTTAAAATATTACTAACAAAAAGTTGATGCATTTGTCTATTAAATGTACAAAAACTTTAATGTTTCATTAAAAATTTGAAACTTTTACAGCTGATTGAGTAAAAATTATAAGAAATTTAGCATCCCTTATCAGACCTTTAACTATATAACATGCCATAAAAATATTAATGCAATAAGAAATATTTTAATACATTCTCTAGAATATAGTATAAATATCAGCTTCAAAAATTTTTACAGACGTACATTTGTAACATTTTGAGTTATCAGCCTCACCATAATACATTTTGAACAATTTAAATGCCCACTTCTAGTAGATCAAAACACACTCCCATTTTTTTCTAATTTTAAAAAAACATGGTTGTAACTTTGCCTCTAGGTAATGTAGAAACAAAACAAAGCATGTTTTGTAAGCCAAAATATCCCTCTATTCAATAAAATAAAAAACAAAAATATCTGTTTTGACTGAATTTGGTCATTTTCAACGAGTTCGGATGCCACTAATTCAAAATTAAAATTTGAAGAAAACTGTGCATAAACATTTATAAAAATTCCATGTATGAAAATGCCATAACAAATTAAAATTGTACAATAATTACAAGTCTTTGAAAATAAAACTTAAAAGCTGTATATTTTTTACTTCTCTATTTAAGTTCTAATACTTTTAACAATCTTTCAGAAACTATTTATTCCTTTTTCGACATCTGATATAAATAACCCCATGATTATTTCTATTTTCAATATCGGAAAAGATTGCTGAAGGAAAGAATTAGTGACAACTGCAGCTGTTGCTTGCAGCTAAATCTAGCCAAAATGTCAGAAGTCTATTTATGTCTAGCGTTAGTCTTCCAGATATTCGATGGTTGTTCTAACAGAGGCCAAAGAGGTTGCCATTTTCTCATGTGAAATCCATGTACTTTCCTTAATCCCGCCGTTTATGAGAGAAATTAAACCCTGTTCGCATATTTCAAAGGATAAACTTAGACTAAATTGGAATTTATGGATAGAGCAAAATATTTCCTCGAGTATTAACTCTTTGTAGGTCCGAAATCTTAGTTGAATGGTTTGGGGAAAATATTTAATCTTCTGCATATTAGAAGCTCTTTTGTGAACGAATTCTCTATAATAAATATTTATAGCCATATTAAAACACTTTCCACAAAGCCGAAAGTAATCGACTATTCGCAGTAACTTTTATTTTATGATTACAAACAATTGATTTAATACCACCGATTTGTGAATCATTTGATGATTTTGGTTGTTTTAAATCATTTGGAAACTAGAAAATGAAAAGGGATTTGTTTACATTTTAAATTGAGTAAGTTTTGTTTGCATTGGATATTTATACAACAATTAGTATAAATAATCTCTTAATCTTTATCATACTAATTATTAAGTTCATTATTTCATAATATTATATTTTATTAATTAAATTTTGATACATAAATATAAATTCTTATCATGAGGCTTTAAAATCTGATGAGCCATTTATGTGGTTTTATTTTCTAATATATAGATTTTCAACATTCTTCTATGTAATTATTTCCAATATTAAAGATTAATAGGTAGCTTTCATCGTTTGCATTGCATTTTGTTATGCTAAATGTCTTTTTTTTTTAAAAAAAATATTAAAATAGCTTGTACACAGATTTTATTTTTTTTCTGTTCAAACAAGTTTCATTTCATATCACTAAAAATATCCCTAACGTAAAATATTGCAAAAAAAATGCCATGCAGATAAATCAACTTTCTATCCACAGGAACATCAATTGTTTTGTGACACTGCGAAACATCCATCTGACAGACGAGTACGTAATTTTAGTTTTGAATTTTATTACCTTAAGGACTGTTTTAAATGTTCTTATAGCTCATGAAATTGAGTATGGTTCAAATAAGATGTGTGTTAAATCAAGCACAAGAATATGTTTTTATCACTAGGATTGTGACTAGTAATTTTATAAAAACTGATTAAAAATAATTTATATTCATGTAAAAGTAATCAAAAATAATAATACCAAACATGAAAAAAACTATAGGAATATCCTTCTGATAGATGGTTATAGATAAGAAAAATCGCACATTTCGTGAGTTGAAAAAAATCGACAAGTACCCCCCACCACGTGATCCTCTCATTGAGTAGAGTCCAACTGAAGATGTCAAGGTAGCCCACCCCAAAAATCACACCACATCGTTATGCAAATCGTTATCAAAGCAAATAATCCCCGTCTGAGAGACGGATGCTCCGGTCATTGGGTTAAATATAACTATGCATTTATTTCTGTATAACTTTTTAAACATATGTTTATTGGTTTTTAACTAGTTATTTGTACTTAAAAATATAATAATAAAAATAATTATGTAAGCTTTTTTCCGTTTGAAAAAATACAGCATTTTTTTAAAAAAAATTAATGTTTATTAATAAATGAATATTTTGATACAATATTCTTCAACTAAATAAATCCAATAGCTTTATTTTAAAATTTGATATATTATTGATTTTATATTTTACTAGTAATAATATCTAATTTTCCTTTCAGAAGTATTAAATTGAAATATATTGCATTCATTTGTAAATTTTAATGAAAGGATTTTGTATAATGATTGAATTTAAGAAAATTACTAATTACTCCTCTGAAAAAAATTTAATATGCAAAGTATTCATGAATAAATTATAGAATTCTAAAGCAGACATAATTTTAATATTGTAAAAAAATTGGGAGATAACAAAATTAGCTGAAAATAATAAATAATAATTTAACTTTTTTAATTATATCACCATATTACACATGCAAATTCTTCGAACTAAATTAAAGAAAACTATTAGTTGAGAAGCAATTAGTTGAGTAGAAAATTTAAAATTAAACCGTAGAATTCAAAAAAGCTGTTGCTCTTTAAAAAACACTTCAGGTATTCTGAAATACACTTTTAATTTAAATTAAAGAATTAGAGATATCCCAAAATACAAGTAAATATTATTTTATTAAAATAATTAAGTGTCATAATATTTAGTTTATTGCTATCCATTTAGATACTAAACTTATTATTTGGTCAAAGAAAGTATAAGAAGACATTTTGTACGAATTCGTGGTACTTGGATTAAAAAAAATTACCACTTAAATTTAAATTAAAACAATTAACTTGTTTAATTTCAACATGTAGTTTTCCGCAAAACGTATCGATTTATACACAATTTTTTTCCTCTATTCCACTACTTTTTAAAAGAATTATTTTAAAATTATTTTAAAATTATTTTACTTTTCATTCTTAAAGAAGTTTTTAATTTACTTTTAGAATTTTTTTTTCTTAAATTTACTAAGAATCCTTCTAATGTATCTAAAACTATTATTATTTAGTATAGCTGTAATTTAATATTAAACTGTCTCTAAACAAGTCGAATTACGGAGAAAAAATGCTCAGTAAAAATTTTTCTTAGGATATTACTTAGAAGAACTAAAATCTATGCAAAATAAAGATTATTTTCTTCTTCTAATGACGTGAATTGCTCATTAGATTTATGTAACCGTTTTAAGACACTATCAAGATATTCCTTCTGTTACCTTTAAAGTTTTATCCGTTTTAACAAAGTAAGTTATGTAACTTTGTAGTCGTTTTTAAAATTAAAACAAGAAGAAGATATTTTTCAAATGCTTAAATTTTCACATGCACACGTAAATTTTTTTCAGAAAGAATATATATGTATATACTAGCTGGTATACCCGTCCTTCGTATGGGTCAACTGAAAAATTAAACAACACAGATTGAAGGATAAAGAAGTTTTTAATGAGTTAATTTTACGTGAATTGCAAATTAAACAAAAAAAGCTTTTTGCATAGCTCAGCTAAACAAAAGAAAAGAGAGAAATAAAACACTTTTGTTACATTTTAAGTATTTAGATCTAATAGCTGATAAAAAATTTTTTTTTTTTATTTATAACTCCCCGTAACACTCTTGAGGATCGATTTTTGAAAATACCTTCCTAAGCTGATCTCTGCTCAGCAAAAGTAACACATTGTTTAAAGTTTTGTGTAATGAACGCTTAAAATAGTGCAAGTAATTTTTATCTGAAAGTATAATACATTAATATTACTTTCTGTAGTATTTATTTTATGTTATAAATGTAATATTCGCAAGCAACGCCGTTCCTTAAATTATAATGACGATTCAATGAAAAACCTAGCGAAATGTTAACGATAGAGTCAAGTTGGCAAATGCCTAGCTACTTTCCTAACTCGAGCTTTATTAGAGCTTTGTAAGACCCGCCGTGTAGGGGCGCGATGCACGTTAATACTTTATCCAACCGCATTATGATTTACTGCAGTTTTTTCATACAATATTTTTTTTTGGATCACTACATTTAAAATTAAGGGATGTACATAAACAAAATACTCCACTTTGGAAAATTTAATCCGTTAGAGCTAATAAATTAATTAAAGATATTCGCCTGTAAAATTAATTATATATACCGTTCACTTAAAATAAGTATTCAAATCATTTTCTAAGGTCTTCATTAACATTCAAAAACATAAGACACTTAAATTTTGACAAACTATTTTTTCCGCTAAAATACTCATCATGGAACCCGTGGTGTCATATATCTTGGAAGAGAGGATTTCAAAGAATATTCCTGCTAAGTATTAATAGAATATTCCTTCTAAGTTGGTGTGGTGTCGTAGTTAGGAGAAGAAGGTGCCAGCTCAGGTGTCGTCCACGTCACTTGACCATGTTTCAAAATTACGTGATCCGTTGCCAAAAGCTCTCGTGTAGCTGTACAGTGCGACATAAATATTCACTCACTCTCACACTCCAAAAAATACAGTACAGTAGTAATTGCCTTTTTAAGTATAAAAATATTTATATCTACCTATTCAATTAAAATTACAGCGTTAGAATTAACTACTAATCACAAACAAATTTTGATAATTTGTCAAAATGATGCAATGTGAAAGAGAAAGTTTATTTACTTTAAGTATCAGAACAGATAAAAGCATTTATTTTGAAAAAAGATCAATTTCTTACTACCAAATGTGCATAATAAAATCATAAAAAAAACATTAAATAAAGAGAGACTTATAACAACCTCTTCTATGAAAACTTAGTTTTATTCTGAAATAAAAGAATTAGGCATTATGCTGATCAAAGGAATTAATTAAAAGCGAGCACCTTGCGTAGCCAAAACAAAAAGGTTTTTCACAAACAAAAGATAGATATATGCTGACGTGGGCTTTTTTGCAGTGCACGCCAGAATTGCTTGCAGATGACAGAATTTTTTCGTACTTACTTGACAAATTTTTTTATATTTTGGATATTTCATACAATATCTTTATAAATTATAGCCTTTGTGCTATTCTGATGTATAAGCTATGTTACTGTAAAGTTTCATTAAAATCCATTTAGTTGTTTTTGCGTGAAAGACCCACAAACATCCTCACAAACTTTCGCATTTATAATATATATTAGATTTTCCTAAATGTGATAAAAGCTAATATATATTTTAAGTTTCTATAACATAACATTCATTTTGCTTGAAAAGTTATCAAAACATTTCAAATAGGCCGGAAAAGAAACTCAAGCTCCAAATTTAACAGACGCAGCACGACAAAATATAGTCGAGGAACAAATTACTGCTTGCGTTTTGATTATCTTCTTTACAAACATAAACTGTTTAAGGGACAATAAGTAATGATACTCATTAACTCAGAACTAATTCCAGTTTCATAAAACTTAATTGTAATAAAAAATAGTGTCTCAAAATTTATTTCGCTTTTCTTTCTACGAAGGAAGCACTTTAATAAATGGTTAAATGTGGAGTTATTAGTTAAAACACTATCAATTGTTACAATAATTTTGATAATTGTGCTCATGATCTATAACGTAATCCTAATTGAAAAATATCCCTTTTAAAATCCCTAAGGTAACAATTTTACTTTCTTAAATCAGGATTTATGAACATACAAATTTTAGTTCGTATGAGATATATCATTTAGATTTTCTAATAATTCTTGATTTTAAAAAAAAGACGCTACCATTTCATTGCTATATAATAAAAAAATTTCATTACCAAATAAAATATGAAAATATTATCTCATTCACCTAGTTTTTAATTCAAAATATTAAAAATACCCATTTTAAGAGCTTCCTTCTTTTAAAATGAATTCAAGTACTTTTCATATTCTTATGTTTTTTTCAATGATTATATATAATCTCCTATATTTCTAAGTACTTGTATTTTTAATCAGGTTTTAATAATCAAATTTTCATAAATAAAATATCTCAAACCCTTTGAGCGTTTTCATACTATTATTACCTTGCATAATTGTTTCCTAACTATAATTTAAAACTAAATTGAAAAGAAATCATAAAAATACAAATATACTTTTATAAAAGTATTTTTGTGATTAGATGAAAGATTTTAAGCAACACGGCTTTAAAAGTATTTTATTGAAGTCAATAATTTTAATTCGTGAGTTTTTATGAAATATATATATATATATATTGTTGAAATCTCAATTATTAAAAACAACTCTCCCCAAACCCAACACAGAGATTTTTTTTCTGAAAATGAATTTAAAATATACTTTTTGAATAAGAACATATAATCTATTAAACTGTTTAATATAAATACATTTTTTTAAAAAAAAATATTTAATGTAGCTTTAAATTGTAAATACACTCACACACACGCACAAACACACACACATATATATATATATAGTATAATAAAATAAATGTGAACAATAACTAGAACCCACAGTACTAAAATATATATATATATATATATATATATATGTGTATGTATATATATATATATATATTTATATATATATATGTATATATATATATATGTATATATGTATGTATATATATATATATATATATGTATGTATATATATATATATATATATATATACACTGCTGGACAATTGCTAAGGACGGATAACACTATCATCCATAGCAACCACAAAATGAAAGGAAGCACAATGTGGAAAATTAAAATAAGTGCGGGATATTAGTAAGAAGAAGTATGAGTATGCAAATTTTTTTTTCACGTCTGTTCATCACGTGATAGCGTTCATAAGAGCTTTAAAGGTTTTGACGCGTGTGGACAGTTGTTGTTTCAAGTCAAAGTTTTACAGGAAAGATTTAATAGACGAACTTAAAATTTTTTGGCATGTCTTCCCGACATCACATAGATGATTTTATGCGTGGCCGAATTATTGGAAAGATCGAAGAAGGGCGAAAAATAACAGATGTTGCCATGGAGTTCGACATCGCTCACAGCGTTGTTTCACGGCTGTGGAAGTCATTTAAAATTACTGGAATGTGTAGTAGACGGCACGGAGGAGGTCGTGTTAGAAGTACGACGCCTGCAGAAGAAAGATATATCGTCCTATCAGCAAAAAGGAACAGGCGCACTACAGCTCAGCAGGTGGCAAATCAGTTTCTTGCTGAGTCAGGAAAGCAGATCTCCCGAAAAACTGTTGCCAGACGTTTGAGGGGAGGAGGACTATACGCAAGCAGACCTGTTGTGTGTGACCCATTGACCAGACAGCACCGTACTGCCCGTCTGCAATGGTGTCGTGAGCATTACAATTGGACTGAACAGGACTGGGCATGCGTGCTATTCTCAGATGAGAGTAGGTTCAGTCTGTCATCGGATTGTAGACGCCAACTGATGTATCGCGAGAGTGGTACTGCTTATCGTCCAGAAAATATCCAGGAAAAGGACCGATATCCGACATGCAATATCATGGTGTGGGCCGGCATCATGATCAATGGCCACACGCGCCTACATGTGGTTGCGAATGGGACTATGACAGGCCAACGATACATTGATGAAGTTCTACTTCCTCATGTTCGTCTTTTCCGTGGTGCTGTCGGTGATAAATTTGTTTTTATGGACGACAACGCAACATGTCATCGAACACTCGCTGTTCAGGATTGTCTAGACAGCGAGGGTATTGAACGTCTCGTATGGCCAGCGCGTTCTCCAGATCTAAACCCCATTGAAAATGTGTGGGATGCTTTGGGGAGGCAAGTTGATGGTCGTAACTATCCTCCGACAAACAAGAACACCCTCATCCGTGCACTCACAGAGGAATGGGATAAATTGCCTCAACAGCTGCTAGATAATGTTGTGCAAAGTATGGTACGACATGTGGAATGTTCCATCACACTCCACGGTGGACATATCCCGTACTGATACCTTTCTTTAAGGTGCCTGCTGACTTTTAGATGCATTGTTCCATTTCTCCGTACGCAGATCAAATGAACATTTTTTTTCCTTTCAGATGTTTCACAGCTTTTGTACTTTCCAGAACAATAAATATTCTTTATTCTAATGTCTGAACAGTGTGGCAACTATATTTTATCCTACTAGGCCTCATGTCTCGCTTAATGTTATGCCACATAGCAATTTGTGATCCGTCCTTAGCAATTGTCCAGCAGTGTACATATATATATATATATATATATAAAGAGAAAAGGGACTCATAAATTCATCACGAGATTTCCGGATTAACTATGCCAACAGATTTGAAATTTAACAGGCATGACGCTGCTTTTATAGAGCAGAAAGGAGCTATGAACAGCAGTGTAAAAGCTAAAAATTAGATAGCTGTTTTAGAGAATATTCATATACTAACTGACAGATCAACCTGGGAGGAACCTCATTTTTATTTTTATTAATTTTACTTCACAATTTTATTTTCGAATCTTTCTTTCCTTAGAATTTATTTTCTAATTTATTTAAAATTATTCCAAATAATAATAAATTTTAATTTCATGTCTCATTATATTTTCTTTTTACCCTTCTGTCTCGTTTGTTCTCTTTTTCAATTCACTCGAGCAAAGAACACGTTAATTCACACACACACACACACACACACACACACACACACATATATATATATATATATATATATATATATATATATATAGTTGTACCTATATATCAAACAAACTTTCTTTCCAAGGAAAAATATCGAACTAATCCTTTTTAATTCACGACTGTTTGAAATTCTTTAAAAGTCTTTGTGAAAAGTGAATTCATTAATAAATATTTACTTCACGAAATTTTCTGGTACTAAGAAAAGTATGATTTAAAAAGCGTTCACAAAAAGAAGGAAGCTCATGTTAGAAACTTTTAAAACTCTTTTCTATTTCAATATTTATATTTGAAAGACACTTCATTATTGCATTTTTATTTGACCTTTTAAATGAATGCTTTTAAAACATCAAAAGCTTAATCGAGACTTCATAAGCACTTAAAAACATACGTCTTTTTTTAAAGGTCTAATGAAAACCCTTCATTATCGTTTTTAAAAACACTAAGAGAAGAAAATGCCTTCTTTACTTCAAGTATATTTTACGTTATGATTACGATATAAAAGGAAAAGCAAAGTAAAAGGTAGATTAACACTTAGTAACATGACTTTTTGTTAGATTTCTATAATTTTCCAGAATCCACATTTTTTATTTCTCCATACTCCATGTTATTCAATATTTAAGATAATTTGTTTCTTAAATATGCATTTATATGGATATCTTTCGAGTACTTTGATGAAACTCTTAATGATGGAGCGTGAATATTTATTAAAGTGTTTGTTCATGATTTCCGGAGAATATAAAAGTATCTTCCTCAAATGCTGTCTCTCTCTCTCTTTTGACAAACATAATTTCATTTGAAGACTTTATTTAAAAACTTAAATCATCAAAATAAGAAATATGCATGAGGGTTATTGAAAAACGAATAATGAATTTCAAGAGTATTAGGAATTTATGTTACGTAGATTGAATGTGTTGGTGCGTGTGATGCCGAAACTAGATAAAATGTTTTTAACCAACATATTTTCTTAATAAAATAAAAATTCAGTTTGAAACATCTTTAAATAAAAATCTGTTTGGATGTATGTTAATTTAACATAAACTGATATTATTGATGAAAAGAAAGATGAAGTACAGTCTATAAAATTGTGTCTTTGTATAAGTCATCCATTACCAATTCAACTAAAGGTTTTTTTAAATACTACTTTTAATGATATAAAGGATTTAAATCACAAAAAATATTTACTGCTAATTTATATAAATGTATATTGGAATTGCTTTTCCACATTTATTTAAACTTAAAGTATCCGACTACGTTAGGAACCGTGATTTTGCAAGGTTGTGTAAATGGAAAATATTTATGATATTTAGTGTCACTTAGATTAGAAAATGTATATAAAATTGTTTTAAGAATAGTATTAAAATAAAAAAAAATATTTAAGGACAATATTTTGACAAAAAATGAACATAGTATGACCTATATTCAAAATATTCTCCTTTTGTGAAAATAGCTTCTATTATAATAATATTTTGCCTGTATATAGTTCAAACCTTTGTACAGCGTCAGAACTAGAATTTTTGAAATATATAACTCAGAAGTGGGTTTATCCATGTTTTACGACAACAGAGGGGAGAAATTTAAAGAAAAAAACGTTGATAATTATTTCAATTGGTTATAACCTGGAAAATACTATGATTTTTTCAAACTTTCTACTTGAGCCTCTGTACAGAGGTCTGAGCTATACACAGGCAAAATATTATTATAATAGAAGCATTTTTCATAAAAGGAGAATATTTTGAATATTGGTCATTCTATGTTCATTTTTTGTGTGTCAAAACATTGTTCTGAAATAATTTTTTACTATAATACTATTCTTGAAACAATTTTAGATATATTTTCTAATCTAAGTGACACTAAATATCATAAATATTATCCATTTATACGCTTTTGCAAAATCACTGTTCCGAACGTAGTCGGATACCTTAAGAAATTCCTCAGAGTTGAAGAAATATCAATCCGACATAAGGCCTTTGACTGCAAAATGTTAAATGTACATCAACACGATGGATCTGAAGTAGAATGCGGATAAAACACCGCTAGACATGACGATGATACTCAAGTACCGTGTTGTTTCAGAGTGTGTGTGTGTGTTATGCGCGGCATACTTTCAAAATACTTAATTGCTGCACAAATTTTTTGTTTTAAGTAAAGTGTGCAGTTAAAATTAAAAGATAAATTAATATACATGATGAACTTGAGTATTTGGTTATCGTAGAATAGTCTGTCAATTATCGTTCTGATGAGGCCTCGTTTAGTGGCTGCCTACACCCATGGTTCTTGTAACTCAAAGTGCAGTAAGTGTGGATCTGGTGTCTTTCTTAAGTACCCAGATATAACAATTTCAAAGCATAAGGTATCTGCAAGACAAATTGCTTTCAACTTCGCGTGTGAACTTATAGTAATTAGGGCAGCCCTAGATATTTACCTTACATGGACAAATATCGCTAATTTCGAAGGCATCATTGTGATCTTGGATTGTATATCTGCTCTTGAGATCATCAAAGAAAGAAAAATGGGGCTCACTCAAGAAATCAATTCTCTTCTTTTCACCATTGCTGCATTGGACAAATCATGTACCATCCAGAAGATCCCGACCCATGTTGACATCGTGAAGGAACGAGACGGCTTTTTCCCTTGCCAATGAAGCCAGAAAGCTTGAGCATGTAACTTTATATACTACGGTCTTTGATGCCAACGCATTCGAAAATTAAGAGCTCAGCTCAAATCCAAGAAAAAATTCTCGCTGCCAGAATTAAGTTATAGTTGAGAAATTACGACAAAAGTAATAAGACTAAGTACAAAGCATTTTAAGGGCATGAAAATTCCGCCCAAAGGTTTCAGATCATATGTGGAATGCAGGCACTGTCCAGGTCGGATTCCAAATACCTTTTTAGCTGCTCTTCCATTGTTTGTGCCCTTTTTAAAATAGACGACTACAGCATGGACATTCTATACTCGAATCGTGTCCTGGATGTTACCACGGCAGTGATTCACGCCTTTGACAATATGTTTAAATATATCTTTATTTTTTGTTTTTACCACCTTTGCACTTTGTCATACATGACAATAACATTAATTTGAGTATGTCATTGAGCAAATAAAACGCAACTAACAATATATGAATTAGAACAATAGAAATATATAAGAATGAAAAAAGTGTAATGTCTGAATAGATATAAAATCGAGAGAAAAGCCTTATGTGTTACGAATAGTGTATTTAATATTTGGTTTGTAACATTAAAAAAACAATTTTGCCAGCTTATATATATATATATATATATATATATATATATATATATATATATATATATTCTGAAATAATTCTTTAAAATGTACAAGTTAAATCCAAAAGCATTAAAAGAAGTACAACAGGAGCTTAGGAGGAAATATTATAAGGGTAAATATTAGGTTGGGGGAAAATAAATCCATTATTTGTCCATGAAAACCAAGTCTTTATTTAACATGCACCATTCTGTTGCATAATTTGTTGCCATTTTAGAGGTAGCTTCATAATGCCTCTCGCATAAAAGTCTTGGCACTTATTAGCGAAAGTATCCAGTAATCGATTTGCACAATCTTCTCTTGATCCCAATTTCTTATCACTCAGGAAGTTTTTCAATGCGAGAAAAAAGTGGTAATCGCTTGGTACCAAGTCCAGCCTATATAGTGGATGCACTAAAACTTCCCAACCAAGCTTCCAAAGGCTCTGATGAGTCAGTACAGAAGTTTGTGGCCTGGCGTTGTCCTGATGGAACACAACACCTTTTCTGTTGGCCAATCCTGGCCATTTCTGATCAATCGCTAGCTTCAAACGTTTCGGCTATTGACAGTAAGGGATCTGAATTTAGTGTTTTGTCATGTGGAAGTAACTTCTAATAGATGATTCCTTTCCAGTCCCACCAAATACACAGTGGAACATTCCTGGCCGTTAGTCCTGGTTTGGCCACCATTTGAGCTGCTTCACCGCACTTTGAACACGATCTTTTTATCACAATATTGTAGAATGTGACACATTTCTCATCCACAGTCACCATCCGTTTAAGAAATGGGTAGGTTTCATTTCATTTAGCCAAGACCTCGAAGATGGAAATTCCATCCATCATGTTTTTGGTGTTAATTGGTGTGGCATCCAAACATGAAGCTTCTTTTTGAATCTAACTTTTCGCAAATGATTTAAAACTGTTCATAATGTTCTATCTTTGGCTCTTGAGCGATGCTACGATTGCTAATATACCGGTCAATTTAAATTATTTTTGTGATTTTAACGACATATTCGACGACGGACCTACCTATGTGATTTGCATCTTTAAGGTATCCAAAAACGTTGAAAATGACCAAATTTGGACAAGATCGATATTTTTGTTTTCTATTTTATTTAATACATCTATATTTTGGCTTTACAAAACATACTTTGTTTTGATTCTATACTTCTTAGAGGCCAAGTTACAATCAATTTTATTAAGTTAGAAAAAGCGGAAGTGGGTCTTTTATCTACCAGAATTGGGCACTTAAATTGCTCGAAATCTATCATGGCGAGTCTGATCACATAATTTATTACAAATGTATTTCTATAAAACTTTTTGCACCTCATATTTATGCTATTTTCTAGAGAATGTACTAAAATATTTCTTATAGTATGAATATTATTTGAGTTAAGGCACGTTATTTAAATAATGGTCTAGTAAAGGCTTTATTTTTATTATAACGTTTACTCAATCATATCTAAAAGTTTCAAATTTTAATAAAACATTAACATTTTAGTACATTCTCTAGTTAAATATCTCTAGATTGTTTTGGTAATTATTTTACTAATATAAGTTTATTACTTTTTTTCTCTAATTGCTTTGAAGTTTTACAAAAATATTGCTAAAATTTCACATAAAATTGTGATTTTTATGAAATTCCGGCAATTTATTTTAAATACTGTTGATTAAATATTAGTATTTATTGGTATTGAATTCTAAAAAAGCCTTTATATGTTAAAATATGTTATTTTATCAAAAAGTACTCTGAACGTGTTCGGATACCTTAACATCAAAAATACCGGAACGGAATCGACGAAACCAAAATTGCACATAATTAGCTGTTAAGGTATTTGCACCATAAATATCATTCACAATTTCAGCCACCTGGCTTGCGTTTTCGCCTTTATCAAAGAAAAACTTTAAAAAAAAACGAATTTTCTCTTTGTTAACTTCCATTTTTAACACCCTGTAACTCACAACTGAATGAACCAAACAAAAAGATGCAAAATAAATTTTTAGTGTGAAATATCATCTTGAAAAGCGAGCATAAATTTGAAATCGTTTGATGGATATTACATGAGATATCGACACTACAGGCATCAACCGAAAAAATAATGGGTTTCTTTTTCCCCAACCAATTACTTTCAGTGAGCACTTATATTTTTAAAGCGTTTTATTTCATCAATTAAGAATATTTTAAGAAAATAAGTTAAAACTCGTGACTAATTATCACAAGTTTTAAAAAAAATTCAATATAGGCTTTTATTTCTTACTTACATAAAATATCCAATAATTCATAAATTCCTACTTTAAGTAAATATTAAAGGTAATTATTATTTTATAAGCCTGCTTGTAATCTTATTTCAAGCCATCAAGTATTTAAAATAAAGATTAGTAAAATCGTTGAGAATATACAATAATGTAACTTAACTCTTAGTTTAAGCTAATTCTAGATATCCTTATTGTTCGTGCTAATACTTGCGATTAAATGTTTAGTGATTCGCTCCCCAGTTCAACCGTTTTGTACATAGGCACGCGTATGCGGTGTCTTGAAGGGAAAAAGAAAGAAACGAATAAATAAAATTTTCTCTAGAATCATTAAATCTTTATCATGCACTGTGTGTCAAGATCATTTTATTGCATTCCAAAATCTTCGGAACAGTTTTGTGACGGGCTCACGTGTTTTTTCATTAACATATCCTTTTGGGTTCTTTGGGGCCAGAATGAATGGTAACTCTTCTTCCAACCCGAGAAGTAAAACGTGAAGGAAAGAGGCAAATTAGGAAGCTTTTAAGAAACAGAAGTTTAGAGTAAGCAGTGTGGCATTCAGGGAATGTTATGTTAGTACGTGTTTCAAGTGTGAAGAGATTTTCGAGAAGTTAAGTGTCAGTCAAGGGAGGTTACCCGTGACAAAGAGCCCTTAGTCAAGGTGCATATCATTGCACGCCATCCAGCTAGTGAATGGCCATCCAGCTAGAATCGGATAGATTGATACTTCGTTGGACATTAAAGGTAGGAGAGACCATTTAAATATTTGGATCTGTGTTGATATTGAAATTGAGCTTAGGCGCGTTAGAAATTGATAGTGGCCCTAGTTACGTTATTTCGGTATTATATATTGTGTGTTCAGCCAACGTATAGTTTCTCTCACATACCATATTATTATCAAATATGTTATTGATATAAGTTAAGATCTTAAAAAACTAATATAGTGGTTCTAAAACTTTTACTACTGGCGACCCAATCTTTAATCATAATTTTTATCGCGCCCATCCCCTCTCCTAAAAATAATAATGTATTGAAGGCAATAATAATGCACTTTGGGGAGCTTAAACTACAATACGATCATAATTATAAACCGTACAAATTAACAAGAAAAGTATTTAATTTTGTATATGTTACTTTTAAGTAATATATTTATTATTATTTTTTTTTTACTTTTTAGTTCAATTCAGTATAAAAGCGTGTTTTTTTTTAGTTTGTTTTAAAACTATAATTTATTTTATAATTATTTTTACTATACACGATAAAAATCAGAATTCCAGTGAATAATTTAATTAAGAGAAAATATACTTACCCCTACTTTCAAGGAATTTTCAATTTTTCTTTGATAATTTGAGAAAAAATCCAACAAAACTAAAGAAAATGTTCCAAATGTGCGTGTCCTTAATAAAGGACATAAATCACAAATACTTTTCGCTAACAAGTGAAGAACGTTATTTTCCAGCTAAACTGTCATTTTTGTTTACGTTATTGAAGATTTGCTGTTGTTTGATGATTTACAAATAGCATTTTGAACTTTTTCTCTCTTATATCTTTTTGACAAGGCGAAGTGCTACGTTTATGGATTCAAAGTTTTCTTCATAGAGATCTTTAAGCAGTATTTGAAAATTTTAAATCATTTCAAACGTTTCATGTATATCGCTTTTCTCATATTTACTTTCGCTATTTTAATTAATATGCATTATTTCAGCAGGTTCTTCAATTGCTTTATCAGTTTCAACTTCCTTCAATAGGGATCACAGATGCCCATTTTTTTATATTCTGCTCATTTACATTTATAAACCATAGTAAGTCGTACAACACAACAATCAAAACCACAAAATTGTTCATGGGGAAAGGGTAGCATGTTCTAAAACATAATTGTGTGAAACGATTTTCATTATGCATTATATGTTTCAGAATAGTCATAAGAATACATATTGGCCAAATAATCCTACAAAGTGCTCAATATGCTTATCCGTATATCGTAAAACTAATTTACGTGGGGAAAAAAGCAACAGAAATATATTATTTACATCTTTCCTAAAAAAAAGAGATGAAGTGAAACATACCAGCAAGTTTGAAGGTCAAATATATGATAATCAAAAGTAGTATTTTAGGGGTTAAACGAAACGCAATAAAAAATTCGTGGGATTACAGTAAATCAAACAAAATGTCCTTTTTTTTCATTTGGTTATAGGATCAAATATGGCTAATGAGCGTTTGAAGGGGAATCTTTTATTTTTGATGATCCCCAGATGATAAAAACAAACTATATCAGTGTAAATGTGTATTTTTTACTATGTCAGAAAGCATTTTGTTTTATTTCTCCAAAAAATTATTTTTTAAACCTTTTATTTTCAATATGCTCGCTTCCCCAGGGAGGCACGCCCCATAGTTTGAGAAACGCTTAATAATATTAAGATTATGGCAGTTTTTAGTACTTAATTTATTCTTACACCTCTAGCTCACAGTGATAATTTAGGTGAAGAGCACTCAAGGGGGGCGCCCTTACAGTTTTACTGACAGCAACGCAAAGAAAAGGATCCTAATTCGGAAACAAACGTATATATATATATATACGTCCGAGACATTAAACGCACTGGTGGAGTGAGACCTATATATACAGCGGTGTAAGTTAAGGGGTTAAATATCTAGGTTACCAAGTTTAAATATTTTGATTTGAATGAAATAATATTTTGAGAGAAACAAAAACAGTTCCACAAAGAAAATTTGTATAGTATGCAATCATCTGATTTAAGTATTACAGCCTTTTATACTTTTTACTGCATGGATGTAAATATCTACGTTGTATTTTTTTAATAAAATTCTTGTTTTTGTGTATATATTTAAATTTATTTTCAATTCAATAACTTGTAGTGTTTTTATGTGGAAACTTTGTTAAAATAATTCGTTTTATTACTTAATTTAATGTCAGACTAATGGAAATGCCTGCGGGTTGACTGCCACTAGAAAAGATAATATTATTATGGTTATATAAATTTATTTCTAACATAAATAGTGCAACATTTAAGTAAGTATATTCCATAGCATGGATTTCTATATTAACAACGAGTTAAAGAAAATTCTGTAAAATAATTTATTTAAACTGTTTTATGAGAAAAATTATTGTGCTCTAAATATTGTCTGAAGTTTTAAAAAGTTCTTTGAATTCAAAATTTTTTTCCGAAATATTGATTTCATTTATTTAAAATTAAGTTATTCCTTTTTTGAAGTAAACACAGAATCAAATTAGTTGTTATTATTTTTTTATGGTTAAGAGGGAAATGTGTTCATTGAAATTAATTGCACTTTTGATCGTATGATAATTATTCAATTATTATAATACTTTTTTTAGAATTTTAATCAGGTTAACACATAAATTAAAAAGTAAAAAGATAATCTTCTTAAAACCAAATCATTTAAAAGGAATTTTATTACTGTATAATTGTATCATTTCAAAATGTTTCATTTGTGTCATTTAACTAAATTTAACGAGTTAGATTTTGCTATATTTATAAATATTGATAAGCATCTCTTTTTTTAAACGAAAATATAAAATCTCATGCCAAGAAAAGATTATGACAAGAAAATGACAATTTTTGAAAACATAAAAATATTATGTTGAGAATTATAGTCGAGAAGTAGTTGTAACTTAATAATACAGGTGTGTAAATTAAAAATGAAGAAAGATGAAATGATGGAAATTCTGGATGCAATAGAAGATTTCATGGGGGTAGTTTTAACGCGGAGAAAAAAAAATCAAACTACGGAAAAAAATTTCTTAGGAAGTTATTCTTTTCAAGATAAGACAAAGCAACTTTTTTGTAAATTTTTCGAATCTAATAAAATATGTGGTGTAATTTCGAAGAAAAAAATTACTTGATGTTCAAATGTCATGGCTCGCTCATTATAAAGTTTTGTAAGTACATTTCAATATCTCAAATGTATCCAATAACCAAATAGCTTTGAAATAGACTAAGATGATAGAATTTTAAGCAGCAAATATTTATATGATTTGATTAATTAAGTATAGAATGCATATTAAAAATAATTTCAATGAGCTAAATTCTAACTCTCTTTCTCTTTCTCTCTTTATATATATATATATATATATATATATATATATATATATATATATATATAAATTTCAGGAAAAATTATCAAAACACAAACCACCTTAATTCTATTTATGAAATAAATGCAGTATTTTCTAATAATTCAACACATTTCTAATACAAATAAGTATTGTAATTACTATGGTATATATACATATATGTTTATATAACTTTCAGTTGTACTACAGTTTAAATGTACAGATTTAAATTGAACTGAGCCAAAATTTTCCAATAACTGAAAATGTAAATATCATTGCTCATTAGACTTGAATCATATTTCTTTCAATTTCCAGACAGTACATAATTACACAGGATGGAAGACCATTACATATTCCTGATTAGAAATGGAAATGAGGAGGTAGAGTTAAATTCAAATGCTTAGGATTTTATCAATTTCTTGAACAATATTTTGTTGAAATTTTAATTCTAGATAAATGTATTCCCAATTTCCTAGAGAATATTACATCAACAGTACTTATTAACATGAATTTAAATATTTCGAAATGCTAGGCAAAATTTTTGAATTCCGTTTGTATAATTTCTTGTAAGCATTTGCATGTGTCTATGAAATATAAGGAAAAACATTATGTCCATGATTAAATTATTGCTATAGAAGAAATGAGTGTTTATTTATATCCTCGTCGATGATATTAGAAAATTTAGTCATTATAGATGTATAAAAATTAATTGTTACGATAAAAAATATCCGGAGTTCAAAACTGGATGTGCACCAATATCCATGTCATATTCTGTGAGCTTTAGAGTAACATTACAGTTAAATACATTTTTTGAAACATCAAAATTCCAATGAATGTGTTACATCATCTTTACTGCAGTTTCAAATTTGCATAAATAAAACTGAAGTAAGATGGCATTTAGAAATTATTTAACGTAATAAATAGATTTTTTCGACCTAACATCAAGATGAAAGTTGCACTCAGAAACACCTTTTTAAATTTCTACTGTTTGTATGTTACTATAATGCAGCTCACTTATAATTCACACAATTAAGTTCTCAACTGTTTTATGTCATTTATAATTTTATGTAAAATATGGATAAAAATACAAGAATAAAACAGAAGAGATAAAAAATTTTACACTTTATTTAACTAATTATAAATGCCGAATCAAGTTTTCCGATTGGAAAATAGAATCCTAGTCACCTATTTATACATTAGTGGACAATAAATATTATTTATTCATTTTGGTAAATCAAGAAGATTGCGATTTAAAATTATTTTTTCTAGTTCTAAGAGGACACTGCTAAATGCGGGAGTAAAAAAAAATAAAATGTTTGAAATAGTTATATGCAGAGGTTTCCTAAGAACTATTTTAGTCATCAATATTATACATAAAAAAGATCCGGAAAAAATTGTACTTCTTCCTAACCCCGTCCCCTTGAAAGCCGTCACAAGCTCGCAAAAAATTCACAACAAGCGAAATGGACTCGAAACGTTTTTGAAAATATCCTGGGTGCAATTCCCCCCGAGAAACCTCAAGGACAGTCTATACATCCAAAGAAATGTTAGGTGGTGGAGATTTCTTCTGAAAAGCACATTACAAGATATCCCAATAATTTCAATAATGTTCCTATCTAGAGATTTAGATGGCCATTGGAAGAAAATTAATTCAAAAGAGTGTTCTTGGAGCAATTCGATAGCAACTCTTGATATGCAGTGTATCACTTTGTCCTGCTGGAATTCTCCACACCCATTGTAACGCCCAATGTACATGAATAATTGTCCGGACAGGGACAATTATTCATACCTGTCACATTCTTACCTGTCAGTTGTGATAATCATCTCTAGACCGTATCAATGGTCCAATATCGCACCAACTACGTATACTCAATACAACTACATTAAACAGTTACATGTTTACAAATAGGATTCATGGATGTCATGCCAGTACGCGACTACCCCCTCGATGCAACTGGAAAGAAGGCTTTCCAGACCAGATAATGTATTTTTAGCTGTCAACAGTCAAATGGTAGTGTTTGGCTGATACATGCGAAGCTTAAAACTTTGTACCATGCAATCTACAAAGATAAAAGTGGGAGCCATCGGTACTACAAGCATATATCAATGTTGGATCGTTGAACAATTCTCACACTGACCTAACTGATGTCATAGCATTGAAATTGGTGGTGATGTGATAAAGTCTACATATACTCCAACTTCTTTAAAGGATTTTCAATAGTACACGACAGTTCTGTTCTTTCAAAGCACCCATTTCAGATTTGATGGTTTACCGGACATGAGATATTCATATTTAAGGTACAATTATGAAATATTCGTACGTGTTAATCTATAAATGTCACTTCTACCTCAGAAATGATATTTCTCATCTCTCGTACACTGACTATAATATCTTGTCCAAAATCTTTACATCTTGATAATCTAACGTATATGCGAGAACTAATTTAACAGCTTTAACCCAGTCACCTACTATCTTATACAAACGTTGCCATTGTATAAGATAGTAGGTCGTTGATTGGATGCACAAATCTGTTATTTGCGTACGCGCTTACCTGTATAAATTTTAATGGATTTTCAGTATTTGTGTGTGAATATGGAGGATATGTGTATATAATTTTAAGTGGAAAAATCGCTTGATATAAAGAAGCGTGATGAGAAAAACATACACAAAAGAAATTCTCAGAATAAACTTAGCAATCTCACGCTGCTTTAAATTTCATATACACTGCTGACCACCGTAAATGCAACACCCGGAAGGAAACATGCAAATAACATGAAATTTACAATATTAGTGGAGGTGAGATATGCAAATGATTAGAATTTCAGAGCAGACACACATCACGCGCGCCTGTGGCACCACCTCAAAGCGCTATTTAAGCCTTGGAGATTTCGACGATTTCGAATTCGGCAATTGTGCTATTCTTGTGGTTTTTCAAAAAACGATCAGTTATGTCTAGTAGAAAACAGCGATCAGCTTTTGATCAAGTATCCGAGTTCGACAGAGGAAGGATAGTGTCCTACCATGATTGTGGATTATATTTCAGGAAAATCGGTAGTCGTGTTGGACGAAACCAAGCAACTGTAATGCGGATATGTGACCGTTTGAGGAGGGTACGACGGACCAACATGGTCGATCGCATCCACCTGAGTGCACTACTTCATGTGAGGACAGGTAAATTGTGCGCATGACAGTGACGAATCACTCAGTCACATCACGAACAGTAGCGCAGAAAATTGAGTCCATAACGCATCATTCAGTGTTTTCGCCTACCATTCGATGCCGTTTACAGCAGAGTGGTCTGTCCGCAAGACGTGCATTGCTATGTCTACCCTTGACGCAGAACCACAGACGTCTCCGCTGCCAATGGTGCGATGAAAGAAGGATGTGGGCGGCAGAATGGAATAAAGTTATCCTTACTGACGAGTCACGCATCTGCCTGCAACACCATGATGGTCGGATTCGAGTCTGGAGGCACCGTGGATAGAGGATTCTGAACAGCTGCGTTATGCACCGCCACACTAGTGCTGCACCGGCTATTATGGTATGGGGTGGTATTGGATATCACTCTCGCACTCCTATAGTACGCATTGCCGATACTTTAAACAGCCAGAGCCACATCTCAAACGCATTGGAGCCAGTTGTCTTTCATTACCTTCAGGGCTTGGCCACAGCCATATTTCAACAGGATAATGCGCGACCACACGTGTCACACATTGTCCAAAGGTTTTTCGTCAATCACGAGATTGAATTGCTTCCCTGGCCGGCTCGTTCTCCGGATATTTCACCGATAGAAAACTTGTAGTCCATTTTTGCTCAACGATTTATCCAAATCATACCCCCTGCTGCCACACCAGATCAACTTTGACAACATGTGGAAGCTTCTTGGTCTGCTGTACCCCAAGAACACATCCAAAGTTTCTTTGAATCAATGTCCAGGCGTGTCGCAGCGGTGATCTCCAACAACAGCGGGTACTCTGGCTACTGCTTCTGGTAGGAACCACACTTCACAGAAGTCTATAAATTTAATCATTTGATACTTGGCCAGCATGTTATCCACAAAATAAACTTTTTGTGATATCTCTTGTTTTTCTTGGTGTTGCATTTACGGTGGCCACAGCAGTTTATTTCTATAACGTTTCAGTCGATTGATAAACATTGTTTAATTCTTGTATGATTCATTTTTGATTCAGTATGAATTATTATAGAATTTTATTTGTACTATATAACATAATTTTGAAAAATATTGTTATTTTTAGTGTTAATTTGCAATTGAAAAATAAGTCAAGTGCGAAGTATCGTCACTAAACCAAGAAAGAGCTCCGTCGTGGTTAACACTTTCAACTGTCATTCATCCAAGATTCACCTGAATGTCTTGCATCAAGTAGTAGGCTTTCAAACATTCGATGTTATTTCAGTATTAGTCGAAATATTCTCCATTTTCTCGCACGAAGTTACAAAACTTTTCTAAATCTCAAGCATTATCAGGAAAATTAAACTGTGTCTGCATATTTCGAAGAACAAGCTAGGATTGAATTGGAATTTATGGGTAGGACGGAATTTTTCTTCGGGGATTAACTCTTTGTGAATCTTCAATCTTTCCTGAGTGATTCAAGATAAATATTTTAATCTTTATTGTTTCGAAAAGATTTATGATTTTATTGTTCATTTTGAATGAAAAATATTTTTATTACAGATATTAAATGCATTTGACATTGGAAAATAATTGAGCATTGATATTAAATAGTATTAAATGTTAATATATAAATAGTACATTTACATATATTAACGTATATTTTTCTATAATTATTCGATTATTACACTGGTGTCCAAAATTAAGCTTACAAACACAAAAAATGCAAAATATGTGCATATAAATTTTTATTTGGGATAAACTATAATACATACGTTCCTCATACTCGGAGAATTATTATGCTAGCAAATAAAATTTTAATGAGAGTTATGAAATGTGAAAAAACTGATGAATCACTTTACTATAATAAACATTTGTACTCTCTGTACCACATAATATGCAAATAGTATTATCTCTCTCTTATGTAAAAAAAAATTAGTACTTTCCTTGAAATAAAATTGTTGAGTTCAGAAATTGTTTTAGTTTTTTTAAAGGACGCTAGATATTGTATTTTTTATTAAAAATAACTAAACTGAAAAATGTAAAAAAAAATTTCATAAAAAAAAGCTATTTATATAGTTTTGTAAGAATAGCATCTGATAAAATTTCCCACAATTCCAAATAATTAGTTTAAGATATTGCAATCTAGTTAATGCACAATATTGCCAAAATGTGTGATCTCATGAAATACTAGTTTTTCTTAGGGAGAGAGAATGTGGGAAGATATTAGTAAACACTTACGGGAATTAAATAGTAAATTATTTTTTTTAAAAAAAGATGTAAAAGATTTTTTTTCTTAAGAAAAAAAGTTTTCAGATACTTATAATTCAGAAAATTGTATTTATAAAGAGTTTTGATTCCCATTGTTATCAGTAAGATATTTATTCAATAACTTAATTTTTATCAGAAGGGAAAAAAGGGGAAAAAAGATTCTTAAAGGAGAAAAACAACGTAAAACGAATGAAGAAGCAATTATACAAATGAAACGATAGCAGATTTATTTAAAAAAACTTCATAAGATAAATATTTGATAGAAAAAGAATGTTAAAAGCAATTGTTATTGAGCGAACATTTTTACTGAGTTATAATACAGGATGTCCGTCTTAAATTATCCAAAAGTAATGGCCTATTATTACAGAACTACGCATCAAAATGTAATAAACTATTGATCCGTGGATTAGAAAACCCTCCAAGATTTTTTAGTCTAGTCCTATCGGCCATACGCATTATTCGTGCGCGCATTGTTCGGCAATCATAGACGATAAACATGTTGTGTGCACTGGCTTCATCAGTAAAGATGTGGACTTCACAGCAAAAGATGCAGTGCATACTTTGGTTAACGGAATTTAAATCAGTCACGCGTCTACTGACGATACTGGCTTGCCTAATAGACTTATCAGGACTCCTACAAAATGAATCACGCACACGATTAATAGTGTCTTCAATCACGAAACCTTAAGGATACTTGCCTGTTTGAGATACAAAAGCTCCCGTCTCCTTTAATGTTCTTTTCAACCGGTGGATATATTTTTATGTCGGAGGGTAGACATTTCCATTCTGTTCGAAGACGTCGCTGTGCACGCGTGGCTGATTTAAATTCCGTTAACCAAAGTACGCACTGCATCTATTTCTGTGGCGCCCGCGTCTTTACTAATGAAGTCAGAGTAAAAAGTTTATCGTCTGTGATTGCTGAATAATGCGCACACGTGCGGCCTATCGGATTAGATCGAAAAAATCTCGGAAGTTTTTCCAATTCACGGATGAACATTTTATTACATTCCTATGGGCATTACCTTAATAATAAGCCATTACTTTTGGATACTTTAAGCACAGGCACCCTGAATTTTCTTTGTTATGGTTAGTATATTATTTTGTTAGCATTTATATAAAAATTGTGTATTTATTGCGAATATTGATACATTTAATGATTAATTGTAAATTGAGATTGTAATTTGCTTGTTGCTACAATATTTTATCAATAATAAATCCTAATTAGTAATTTTAGAAATAAAAAAAATCATAAAAATAAATCAGCCAGTGAAATAGTTTACGATTTTTTATTAGTTAATATAAGAACTATGTTAACATTTATTTTATAGACATGTCTAGAGAGATACGCATTGATAGTTTCACTAGATATCCTTCAAAGAAATTTAATTTTTATTCGTAATTTAAGTTCAAAAGTTCTTATGTTTTAGAAGTAAATTTAAAATAGGATTCCCCTGTTTTTATGCAATTGCAAGGGAACTTTTTGATACTTGCAATTAAGTGTGCCTCAAATTTTCCTGTGGAGTCAGAAAAGTAATGATCTCCTTATGAAATATTTGTTCTAAAAAGGAACTTATATATTGCTATTTTTTTTTCATCTTCATATTTTTCCTTCTGATAAGTTTAATTTAAATGTAAAATTTATTTTCATTTCAAATAAATTTAAAATTTTGTCAACAGAGAATTTTACGTTTGTAATGAAAAAATAAATCACTTTTCGAATTCTAAAAGATTTTAAAATTAAAATCAATTCTTATTTTCAAAAAAAGTATCTTAAGTTTTTTTTTTTTAATTAGAATATCCATTATAGAACAATAATCAATTGCAACAAGTGTACAATACAAGACAACAACATAAAAGTAATTTGAACCAGAAAAGCTATTTTATTAGAAAAGTTATTGTATTGGAAGATGAAGCAAACAAAATTTCCTGTTATTCACTTAGGAATTGTTTTAAGTTTCTAAAATGTGTGTGTGTGTGTATTTTCTTCTATATTTCTACAAACAACAATGAAAAGTAATTACGGATGACAGGAATGGCTTATTTGGGTAACATATGGCTACTTCAATATCCGTTCAATTTTGATACCGATAAATCAAGAAATTTCTTGCTGTACGAAATTTTCATATCAAACTGAACAGTATTTGTAATTCGAAAAAACAACAAAATCCATACTCAACAAGATTTTCATAATGGGTGTGCTTACGCTGGAAGTTTGATATATTACATGAGATTAAAAATGGTTGCAATGTATTTATTGTCAAAAAGTATGTAAAACATTCTTAAACAATATATTTACTGTAAAAAAATTTTTTATCCCTTAGCCAAAAAGGAAGTATTAAATGTGCAACTTCTAAATTATAATTTACTCAAAAATTCATTCCAATTAAAGTGTTTGACATTCATCGACTTCTTGGTTTTGAATATTATGCATACATTCCTTAAAATATTTTATAAAAATAGAAGACATTTCCTTTTCAATGAAAACATCAAAAATGAGACTGATCTCCTGTCTTTAATTTTTCTAAAGATGTGCATACACTTGAAAATTTACATTGATCTTTTTCCAAATGTTTCTATTTTTTTTTAAAAAAAAAAGTAAGAATATTTCATTATTTCCTTTGCCAACACTAAAACAAGTATTTAGTCTAAGTTTTGACGGGTTTTTTTCAAATTCAGTATTTTTAGATTGTAAATAATACAAACAGAGAGTTTTCAAAGTTTTCCTAAAAATTTCATCTTCATTTCAAACAAATTTTAATATTCAACAAAAATATTTTATGTTTAACTTCGAGAAAAAAATATATAGAGTGAACGTTCTGCCTTCATAATTATGAATTAGAAATGTACCTACTATACAGTTGAACCTGTTTTTGTTCGATAGATAGAAACCGCATAAAAAAGCGTTCAAAAATATTCAAAAATTTCATAAATCCTTACATATAATGAACTAATTCATGGAAATACTACAAAAAACTTTTTTCTGCGGTGGATAGGGACCGCATAAAAAAGTCGCATTTATAAAATAGGCCAATTATTTACGAAATTTATGTAAGAATACTTCCATAACAAAATAAATAATTAAATATTACACATGGAAACATTTTTAAAACATATAGTTTCCCATTGTATACACGGATAAGTCTTTAAAATGCACATATATAATTCATCGCTACTCATCGTAATCAGAAGTCCTGTAATGAATAAGTTCAAAATCGCTTTCGTCATTTGAAGGTGCAATTTCAATTGATTTATTTTTTGACAACATAAAGAAAGAAATAAGTTTTTGTGACGAAGGACGGATGGTCAGTTGCTTGTAAATGTCACGATAACCAGCTATACAGGATTGAATCCATTTTGGAATTTTATACTCTATTCTTAACTAGTATCTATTTTAAGAAAATGCTTTTCCAATTTGTTGAAAAGCTGGATCCCTGCATATTTTTATCCGCATTCAAAGAATCAGGTTCTTCTTCTCCGTCTTCATAATCTATAAAATTATTGATAATGTCAATGCCATTGTAAGTTTCGTCTTCAATCAAGCGCGGGCTGTTGGGGCGTTGAGAGAAAGCAACTGAATGCGCATTGTCGGGAGACTGTTTATAACAAATGAACAGAGCGTCTTAAAGTGTGTACATTTCAGTGGCGTAACGTACATCCCCTCATCACGGGGGAAATGACTCTAGGTGCCCAAAGCCTGACTTACGCTAAATACATATTTACCCAATTTATTAAATATTAAATGCAAAACCTGACTTACAGAGAGGGTCTCAACATTCTTCGTTACACCACTGGTAAATAGATATAAAACATTACAGTGGCGCCAAAACCATTGAAATTCATACACCGTATAAAAAAATATCGCACAAAAATAAATTTGCACAAAACCAATCACACAAAAATGAAATCGTATTAAAAAACCGCACAAAAACAGGTTCTAATGTACTTAAAAGTGGGACTTAACATTGTAACTTTATAGGAGAGTTTCCTTTTCTAATAGATTTTATTCTTTCTACTCTACCAATATAATTAAAAAATACTAAGCATATTCTACATAATTTAAACCATTATTCATAAATTGTGTGCACAGTTGCGCATCATTTCAGTCTATTTCTCTCACCTGATAGGTAATGATGTGTAAAGAATGGAGTACTACTTTCAGACATTGTTCTATCTATTGACATTGTAATTCATGGTGAACTTGTAGCTCATAGGTAACAGTTTCAGAAGCCCTTGTAGTGCTTTTGAATTTCAGATGGGAAATGCGTGACAAAAAATAAAACAATCAATTTCCTCTCTCTCTCTTTCTTTCACTACGTAATGAGTAAGAGATGTTAATATCTTTCTAATTTTTAATGCATATATTTTTATTACAAATAATTTTAAAATTTATGCAATGAAAAGAACAATTGTTTCATTGATTTTTACGATAATATAAACTTAGCAAATACAGACACTAAGGTAATATGGGCATATATAAGCAAATACCCATAATGCTGGTACTAGTTTTAAGTTGAAGCATTCTAACTGAAGTGTTATCAATGCTCAAATTCAATGGGATTGTGTGATTTGTTTATGTTGTGATATTCAAACAGAAGTGCAAACAGACCATTTAAAATGTACTATTTCTAAGTACAACTACTTAAAACTCAAATTGGGGTTGTTGTTTATATGTCAGTTATACTTAAAATTTAACACGCAAAAAATTAATAAATTTTACATGAAATTATAAATGGCTGCAATATTATGTGAGTGTAGTTTTCATTGATGGGAGTGGATGGTTTCGATCTTTCTCCTTTTGACAGTAGTAATGCTAAATATTGAATAATGCCACTAGAGCAAACATGGGCAGTAAAATTAAGGGTAATACGGACAGTAATGATAATTAATGAAGTAAGGCTATCTAACCCTACTTTAGGACCAGAATTTTCTCGTACACATAATTTTCCTTCTTCAAACCTCTTCCTTATAAATTATGCCAAGTTACAGGCAGTACATGGCTCAACTATTGTCAATAATGAATTATCACAGTCAACAGCCCCATTTTTGGAGACAATTAATCCAATTCCAACACTGAAAACAAAGTGCGGAAATCATGGAAAAGGTCTTGCTTCTATGCAAAAGAGAGTTGACAACGGAGGTCGTAGAGAAGGTGTATGGGATAAAACGCTGAGTAACAGCAAGTGCAAGCAAACACAATGCATCCTGCATTCGTCTTGTTTATGATGCTAACTATTATGATGAAATTCTAGGAAAAAAATGGATGCAATAATATGGCTCCTCCTCATCCTGGTTCCATTAAAAAGGTGTCTAGCTAGATGGTGACTTCTTCTATTGTAATGAGTGAAGCGTATGATACAAGGTCTATTCCTAATTAAGGTACCTTAACTTGTAAGTTTTGTGCTAATGTAATACACTCTTGACCATAAATTAAGGATAATTCAGAATCACACAGAAATTGAACTCTAAAATAAAAATTTCACCTGTAGAATTATCACACACATCTTGAAGAAGAATATTCAAATTACAGGAAACCACCAGACGGCGCGGATAGTACGTCACAATGACGAGAGTGTAAGAAAGGGGTATATGAGGAATGGTGTCAAAGAAGTAAAATTGTTCACAAGCAATTTAAAAGCCGTTCCGTGCAATAACCGCATAGTTATGGCACAAAGGAAGCATTTGGATGGTTTTTTAAGTGGTAGAATTATTGGACGACTGGAATGTGGATGTACCCATCTGGAAGTATTCAAAGAAATTGGAATCGCCCAGAGTGTCAGCTCCAGGCTTTGGCAACGATTCCAAGATAATGATAATGTGAGTAGATGCTACAGCACAGGTCACCCCCGAGTTACAACGACGAATGAGGACCGGTATTTGGTAGTTAGTGCCAAAAGAAACAGACGGAGCACAGTATCAGATCTGTCTCAGTCCAGTACGACTACTACCAGTACGACAGTTTCAAGGCAGAGCGTGTACAAATGCTTCGGGCACATTGGTCTATATACTCGTAGGTCTGTCAGATGTGTTCCACTTACCGCAACTCACTGTCACCTGCGATTAACTTGGAATAGAGAATATGCATTGTGGACACCTCAACAGTGGTCTTGTGTAATGTTTTCCGACGAGTCCAGGTTTAGTTAGCAGTCTGATTCTCGCCGTACTTTAATATGGAGAGTGCCAGGTACCCGTTACCACCAAGATAACACCATTGAACGACACCGTTACGGTGGTGCAGGATGGCTCGTTTCGGGAGGAATTATTCTTGATTCCAGAACTGACCTGCATGTTCAGAGTGTAACGATAACAGGCCACATCTATCGGGATGTCATTCTGGAACAGCATGTACTTTTGTTTCGGGGCGCCATGGGTGCTGAATTTCTGTTTATGGATGACAACGCCTGGCCTCACCATGCAAACATTGTAGACGAATGCCTTCAATCGGAAGATATCACCCGTATGGATTGGCCAGCATACTCACCAGACTTGAATCCAATAGAGCATGTGGAATATACTTGGCCGACGAATGACAGCCCGTCAACCCCCTCCTAACTGTCTACTGGAATTTTGGAGGGCATTGCTTGATGAGTGGTGTAATATTCCCCCAAATCAGATTGATAATTTGATCAGCTAATGCTCAGACGTTTTAAGGCCTGTATTGAATCGTCCGGGAGACATACTCCTTATTAACCATCATACTAACCATGTTATACTGTTTTTTGTAAATGGGTTCTTTTTTTAAATTTGCTCCATGTAGTAAAAATCTCAATATTTTTTTAATTATGTCAAACATATAGCATCTTTGTTGCTCTTTACCTTTTGTTTAATTAATAGATTTTACAAATAAGTCAAATTTGTTTTGCCTCTGTCTCTTTCTTTGCCTGAATTCCATTATTCTTAATTTATGGACATGAATGTAGTTTATTTGATTTTCACCATTTAATCATTTTATATTTATGAATAAGAACTTATACAATTTTTGTGATACAATTGGTTTAATAACAAAAGGTTAATTTTACTTCTTATCATTTGCCAAACATGTAACTTATGGAAAAATAACTTTTTGCCCATATTTTTGGCGATTGTGTCCTTATTGGACAATTGCGGAGTTAGCTTTGGAGATTATTTATCCCATTGAAAAAATAGTTAACTGTTTGCCCACATATCATTAGAAAGACCATACTCTTAAGTTTGGAATATATTAATTTTGGAAAAATGAAAAGTGTTTTAGTGTAGTATATTTGCAATTAGGTGTTTTTTGGTACCCATATTTGCCAAGTTTACCCTATATCTATAAAATTTAAACTTCACAGTTAAAAATATAAATTATGAGCTATTTATTTTACTTTTTGGCTTACAATTTCTTTAGTCATATCTATACCAGTCTTTAAGGTATAAAGATCCGTGAATTGGCATCCAATTCTGAATTTTTTACATATATATTTGCTGATTTTGGAAACTAGATTTAAAAGTTACGATCTTTAAGAAACAATATTTTAAAGAATATTTTTAAGAAAATAAGTAGATGTGATCGACGCGCGACACCTAAATTCAATGGTATTATTTTAAAGGTAATAAAAATTTTGAATGTTAATAATTAGAGTACATTTTTATAAAATTTGTTTTCAAATATTTTCTAAAGGAAATAATGGATACTTTCAGTGGAATTTAAATTAACTGCTTCTGGAAAACTTTTAATTATGGTCAATAATATCTTCATTACCGGTAAAATGGTGAACTAAATTTACATAAAAATTAAATAATATTCATTAATATTTATTATTAATCAATGTCGTCCTCTTTTGAAATTTTTAATTGAAAATCAAAATAAATTTAATCTGAATGAGTGAACTTTGCTCTCTTAAGGTGTGGTCTTAGCAGCCCATATTGGTTATGGTCAAGAGCTCGCTGATGACGTGCTGGCGCCCTACTGATACTGAAGATCTACCTTATAGAGGAATAATTTTGATGTTTAAGTCTTCCCGTTGGCTTGGTGAGATAGTTTGGAGATAGACAGAAGCTTAGGTGTTGCTCTAGTCACTTGAGCACGGTTCAAAATTGCGAGGTCCTTCTCAATAAAGGTCAATAACTTAAAAAAGAAGTAATAAATATAAACAAGTTAACCCACCCTTAGAAGCCAGCAAAATAGTTTTTTAAATACCCCTCCTACCCCCGGAAACCAAGATGGAAATTCCTTCCCAATAGTATCTGACTCTTGGTGGTGGTTCGCATGCCACAGTCTAGTCTGCCCACACCCCTCTCCCGGCTTGCCCCCAGACCCCTTCTGGCTTGTGAGACCGAGTGTGTCCTATTGTGTCATCGAAGGGGAGTTTTGAAAGATATTTTTATTGACATCGTTCATTTTTCTCAGAATAAGTTTGTTCTGTATTTCATTGCAATATATTTCAATGATAGTCCCAAATCTAAAAATAATTATGAGTGCAGTTCTTTTCATTTATGATACGCTGTTAGTTCGATTTTCCTTTTGTGTGAAATTAGTAATTTGGGTTCATTTAGTTTAAGCTTCATTATGCTCATTTAACCGATTCTTTTTGGTACAGTTTGTTTACTTTAGACTAGTGATTTTCAACCCCTGTTCCGTTGCAATTTTGTGTATCGCCATTTTTTTTTAAATTATTAATTGTAATCTTGAACCTAATCATTTGGCCGCGCGCGCGCGTTTTATAGAAATAAACTAAGTTAAATATACTCATGATATATTTAACTTATTATTTCGTGGATAAATGGAATTGTATTATAGAGAAGTAAAATTCCTTTAAATTTAGTTGAATATTAGTGTGCCGCCAAATTTTGAAATTGTTAGAAGTGTACCGCAACAAACAAAAAAAGGTTCAGAATCACTGCCTAAGACCATACCCATGGTGTCCCTCCAATGTTTTAAATTAAAATTGATTAGGTAGGAAAGGAAGATCAAATTATGTCGGTGGCCTTTCAGACCGCGTGCGATTTATTCTTTTCTTTTCATAGGTGAACCCGACGAAGAATTACAAAAAACATTTATGTCTATATGTGAAAAAATTGATTATTGCTAACATCTAAAGCCAAACAATTTTTGAAAACCGTTTTTTTTTTCTAATTTACAACTTTTTTTATTACCTTTGATATAGCTTCAAAGCTTAGCACAAAACTCCCTTTTAATTGGAGATTCTTAAAATAAAGCAGTTATACATTTTAGAAGTCACAAATCATTATCATTTGGTTAGAAGTTAAGAATAAAATTTGTTGTAGAAATTAAAAGCAAAAATAAACAAATTGAAAAAATAATAATAAATTCTGGAAACATTAAACAAAATTTGATGCATTAATGTGTAGGAGATTGAATGATCAATGCGCGAGTTACTTTCAGTAATAATC
Source organism: Trichonephila clavipes (assembly GCA_019973935.1). Lineage (NCBI taxonomy): Eukaryota > Metazoa > Arthropoda > Arachnida > Araneae > Nephilidae > Trichonephila > Trichonephila clavipes. The sequence continues at coordinate 289,646 of BMAU01015112.1, read as the reverse complement.
TAATTTCAAAGTAAAGCACATTTCCTTTTAACCATTACATCATTCGAAACAAGAAATTCAATTTCATTCCTTTCGAACTTTAAAATTAAGTCACAAAGTAAATCACAATATTTACATGTACAAAGGTGCGAAGAGTAATTCTATGTAATTTTTAACTCTGAAATATTCTAAGGATTAATGCACTTCCTGTAATGTTATTATATCAAAAATTTCTTTCAGTCTGAAAGCACCAATGTTACTTTAAGAATACATAAATCTCATTAAGGTATTATTCATGAAATAAGTAACTTTTCTGTATCGGTAAAACGAAAATAGAGCCATGGAAATAAGTCAAACATGATAAGATAGTAAAGTATAAAACCATTATCTCTTGAAATACAAATGATGTTAATTTAATACCCTGTTATTTGAAAAAAATAAGGTATATTAGAGCTATATTTATTATTATTTAAGTAAATGAAATATAACAAAGTTACAGAGGGTACTATTTATTTAGTTACTTATGAATTTGATATTAATTATTTGTGAATAAATGCATTCTATTCAGATTTGTTTTCATAACAAAACACTCTGACTAAAATAAATATAATTACTCTTTTATTCATATAAAATATAATTCAAAATGATCTTCCATGATTATTCCTTGCAGTTGTAACATACTCAATTAAATACAAACTTTTCTCTCTCTCTCACTTCATTTTTTTTAAAATTTAAGTATTTATGTTACAAAAGGAAATCTTTTAGCTAAAGAAGGATTTAAAAGTTTCCTTTTTCTACAAATAAAATAAATACAATTGATAGGACCCAACTCTCAAATGTACTGATTTTAAGTTCTATAGAATTACCATATGAATGCATTTATAAAATGTTACTACCCATTGTTTAATTAAATTTACCTTAACTCTTTAGTTGAACTTAAAATATGCAGACATATAAAATATTTTTTTAAAAAAAATCCATTTAAATATGTCGTTCTAAAAAGGCACAATTATTTCATTGTAAAAAGCACACTATCTTTATCTTTATTTTTGTCTTGAAAATTATTTTTAAATTTTAATCTCAAAATAAAAAGTCCCACCATGTAGAACAGATGAGACGAGTTAAATAGGTAGAGGCTCAAAAGCTTCCAATTGACAAGATTTGGAAGTTTGTAGAGAGCGTACTAGCTCAGGTCTCGTCCTCGTCACATGATCATGATTCAAAATTAAGATGACTGTCACCAATAGCCTTTGTGTTGTGGTTTTATAGTGCGACATAAAAAATAATCACTCTCTCAGATGCAGTTATAACGTGATTATTTTATTTCTAAACGAGTTAGTTCAATTTCAAAGCGTTTAAAAAATAAAAGGTTAAAACTTTGTGTATTTGGTACAAATTGATACTATTTTCATTACAATTTGATTAAAAATCAAATACACACTTTTATTTTTATTCAACAAAAAATATTTGTGAAAAAAAATTGTTTATAAAATAACTAATCAACATTTATTATTGTACATCAATTTTTCACAAATATGTAGATGTGTAGTAATTGTGATTTGCTTGTAAATACACTGCATAAAACAAGGTTCACAAAGATACATTTAAATTTTGAATTAAACCTGAAATAAAACATAATGTAAATTTTTGTTTCATTGTGTCTTGAGTAAATAAAACTATTTCCTCTGAATAACTTTTGCTAGTATAAATTTCTTATAAAATATAAATTTTCTCTAATATAAATAAATTAATATTAAAAATAAATATTAAAACAAAAAATTCTCAAAAATGTTAATAAATAAATATTCACTTTATTAAAAGAGAGAAATGTTATTTTAACCCACATGTTTGGCAAAGAAGAAAGCAAAATTGGGCTAAATTGCTTCGAGAGTTTTTTTTTTCCGAATTGGATGTATATCCAATATGAAGATAATAATTTGCCAACTTAGCAATAAATAAATGCGTGAACTAAAATAGGTTTCAACCTTTCAAAATCTTCAACATTTTGCGGCTTCACTTTTCCTAAATAATAATTTTATCATTACGTAGCGATTTCAACATAAAAAGAAGTGTATTTAATTTTAAGAGCATTGCATAATTGCATGATATCGAATGTAAGTTTGAATTTAAGTATTTAAAATAAAGTTATATTGAGAGATAAAACTTGATTTCTATTTGTGAAACCATATTTTGTCTGAAAAATAAATTCAAAAGGCTTTTAAATTATTGCAAGATAAAACGAAGAAGACCTGGCACAAATTAAGATTTTACTGCATAATAAAGGTTTATAACTATACCCTTCCTTACTCATCGTAAATCAGATTTTGCATTAATTTACACTTCATGTTCAATGATACTGAAGAAATGACTTTCTTTCATATATTTGCATATATATAGATATAGTATTTCAAAAACTTCAGATTTTTTTCTTAAAAATGTTGTACTTCAGTAGCGATATTCATGAATATGTATTATTCATAAATTTCGAGGTGTGTTTTAAAAATATTAGCTTTATTGCTACTCAGCTTGTATGATGTAGTTAATCCCATTTGTAGACGCTATTAAAAGTGGTATATCTTTTTAAAACGTTCATGTAAGATTTTTTGTTTGAAACAGTATTACTTAATGTATTAGATTATCATAGAGAGAACAGTTTCTCTTGATTTATGTACTTCAAAATCTGGAATTAATACTTTTGAATTTTACTTTATAAAAAACCACCTGTTGTACTTTTTTTAAAAATAAAATGCGTCAATAAGGAATGCAAAATTCTGCAACATTACTAGTTTTCATTTTTTGTAGTGTTTGGTAACTAAATATAAGCAAATTTCTTCTGTTACTAAATATAAATAAGTAGTATAAAAAAAGTATTTTAAAGTCAATTCTTACTTAGGCCAACAAAGAAAAATTTTTACTTTAGTTACCTTTTAGTAAACAATTACAATTAATACAAATAGGAATATACGTATGACAGAATCAATGTATAAAGTGAGAAATAGAAAGCGATTTTCCATTTTCCTTTCTACATAGAGCGTTGGACTATTATTTTTGTTTATTTTTTATTCATTCATTACATTTAATTATTCCAATAAAATAGTACAGTAAAATAAATTATATTCTCAGAAATTAGGCGATCCTAGGTGTAATTCAAACCCACGACCTTTGGAATAGAAGTCCAATGCACACAGTATCAATTGCGCTACAGGGACCCAACGAGCGATTTTCTTTTTTATATATAGTGTGGAATTATTATCTTTGTTTGTTACTGTTTATTCATTAATTAAATTTAATTAATGAATTAATATTTGAAAATAATGTATTAAAATCAGGTGTTATCCACTACAAATTTAAAAAATGCACATGAACGTGAATATATGAATAAAAAACATTTTATTAACGATTGAAAGTTTGAACAAGATATTTTTATATACATAAATAAAAATATATAGGGAGAGTGTGAACTAATAGTACGCGAATAGAAAAAAGAAATTAATCCTTTGGTGTTAAATAAAATAATCGTGCCTCTATCCACAAGCTTAGCACATTTTAGATTTTGATTATTTACCTAATGACACGAAATACATAATTCTACACTTATTTCTAAAGAATAATCAATTTAATTAAAATTTACTTACTTTGGATTCCTAGATGGATATAAAAAATCGAAGCAAATTGCAATTACTATACTTTTCTCCCGTTTATTGTTCGATGGCTTTTATTTTTTTCTTTCTGCTGCTCATTTTATTATGCTAACGTTATAAAATACGCAATGTTATATTTAAACAAATTTAAGAGGAAAAATGTTTTTAGTTTTTCTCAGAGAAAAAAGAAGAGACTCTCTCAAATTTTAGGGAAAGAGGTTCGAGAATTCAATTATGTTTTAACAAAGATTACAGTAGAGAACATGATAATCGATTACTTGTGAATTCAGTATTAGTTTGAAATTCCTTACGCAACTTAGTATAGTGAATGGAAAAGATATTAAAGCAATTGTTGTCATTACCATCTGGTTTTTTTTAGTTATAAAAAAATGTATATTTTCTACGACGGCAAAATAGAGGTAAATTAATTGGCTATGCGAAAAAGAAGATTAAGTCATTTTTAGTTGTGTTCATTTTCGAATTACATGCAAAATTTAACCAGTATTGTCAGCAAAATCAATTAAATAATTCAGAAAAAAAGAATTAAAATTAAATTTTGTTCACCAGTGATTTAAAATGGCTTATTTAGATTCTTATGTGTGTAGCCTGTGCGCTAGATAATTCAATAAATATAACTCCATTATGTCCTTGAAAACAGCCAGAATCCAAACAGAGCTTCCGGAAGAAAAAAAAAAAGGAGAATTTTTTTTTAGCAAATATATGTTAAAACTCCACATACAAATTCATTTTTATTGATAGAGTCATATAGAAATCGATCAAAACAATCAGTCTTAGAGTTCGGTATTTTCATAAAATAAAAACTAATATGTGATTTATAATTGTTACTGCCGTATTATTTAGATTTCAGATATCATCACCTTTATTCACTTTAATTAGTCACAAATATTTCACATTAAATAAACACATATTCTTGACTACGTATCATAGCTCCGAATCACAGACCATACGTTCCATACTGTTCGTAAATTTTCACACAGATAATTACAATAATAATACTTCATTTAAGTAGAAAAAGTTTTAGGTAAGTTATAGAATATATGTTTGTTTGTTATGCGCATCGTTTTGTAGCTTTGATCAATTTTACAATAGTCACCATTTTAAGGTTAATTTATTTTATTAATGTAAGTGTATCCGTACTATAGTTAAGTTTAAGTCATTTTTAACTTGGTTTTTTATACGATTTTCATGCAAAAATATATATCATTTTATTTGCTGAAGAGGAGGATCGGGATCCCATAAAGCAAGTTCAACCCAACTTCACAGCCCTTAATATATGTTAGCAATTGAAAACATAACAGTTTTCCATTTGGGTCAATTTCCTTTTTATAAATATTTACTTATATATATATTTTTTTTGTTTCCGAATCCATAATTTTTCCATTCTTTGTTTTGTGGAATAATGTATCATGCTTATTTTTTTATTATAGCACATATATATGTATATATAAATCAATCACAATTTAACATTTAAGTAAAAAAAAATTGAAAAAAAATTATATGAATTTTATAATACTTAATTACATTTCAAAATATCAAAAGCGAACATAAAAAATAAAATTCCAACGTTTTCAAACAAAATTATAAAGTTAGAAGATAAAAATTTGTACAATATCCAGGTGCAATCTCGGACATAGGACTAATAAGTGGGGTTAAACTAGTTTGATGGCACCAACCATCGTCCTATTGCAACTTGGTAAGTTATATATAACCATGAAATATCCAATTCTAAAAAATTTAAAAAGTAAAGAAAGTTAATACTTAAAAAGTTAAACTATTCGCCATTTCATTCTGAAAGATATTATAACATAAAAATGTTAAAATTCTAAAACAATTAAGTGCATAATCTATGTGAAACATCAAGCACCAAAGATCATGCACCCATCTTTAAAATAGTCGTGTGGGATCAAAAAATATCTAAAATCCGAAAGTTCAAGTTAAGAACCCAATATATTCAATGACGAATAGAGTAAATCATCAAAAACTAACCCAAGAGCATTCTATCAATATTTCAAATTAAACAATGGTATTCACAATTTCTGAACAATTTTTCATACTGAGTAATACCACTTATATATTGCTCTTAACTCCCACTTATGTATATATACCGGGTAGGCAAAAAGTCCGTAAAAACTTTAAAAATTCATAAAATCCGGAGAAATGAACGAAAAAAAAACAGTTTGCAGGATCAGCATTAATATGTCACGGGATTTTTTTAAGCTAGAAAAAAAAAATAATAATTCGAAAATCATCCGGTAGGTGGCGCTGTTACAAGCGTCTGTGGTGGAAATATGCAAATTAGACGGCTATAAAAACCTTTGCTCTCAATGAATCCACATTCATTTCACCATTACAAACAGTGAATGTGAACAAGGATGCTCACTGCGCCGGATAAAGCTTTATTGGTGAAGTTATTTTACATGAACGAGGAATCAGCGACCATTGCCTTGCGTAAATACCGCGTTCAGAAAAATGTGAAGAGTCGAAAAGGCCATTTAACACCTGCAGGTCTCTTAAAGCTTGTTAAACGTTTTGAGTAAACTGGAAAGTTGGAAGATCGAGCACGAGCCGGACGACCATGCTTGAAAGAAGAACGTGCACCCTGCATTGCTGTCGAAATGGAAGCGTTTGCGTCCGAAGCAGCTTCAGGGACCAGCAGTGCTCGCGAAGCTGCCAGACGATTGGGCTTACCACCATCATCTGTCCGCAATATTCTTCGTCGAATCCTCCAGCTGTACCCGTACAAATTGCAATCGTGCCATGAACTTTTGCCAGCAGATACCGCACAGAGGGAAGCATTTGCGAATTGGGCCTTCTCTAAAATAGAACAGGATCCCACCAGGGTTTTTAACATCTTGTGGACAGATGAAGCTCATTTCTCGCTTCATGGTGACGTTAACAGCCATAACTGTCGCATTTGGGCGACCTCTAATCCACGTGAGTACACACAGAAGCCATTGCATTCCCCAAAAGTGACAGCATGGTGTGGTTTCACGGGTTCATTTATCATAAGACCCTTCTTCTTTGAAACGCAGTGCCCAGTAAATGGATGGATAACGGAAACGGTAAATGCTCAGCGTTATCTAACGCTTCTGCGGGAGACTGTCGTGTCATATTTAATTCAACGAGGTCAGATTTCGAATGTCACGTTCATGCCGGATGGAGCAACCAGTCACACTCTAACCTAGTTAAGGCATTCCTGATACAGACGTTCGGTGAAGACAGAATCGTTAGCAGCTGCTGCAGGTACCCATGGCTCCTCGGTCTCAAGGTTTAACACCGGCAGACTTCTGGTTGTGGGGATATTTGAAATCTCGCGTGTATCTATCCGATCCATCAAGTCTGTCGGAACTGAAAGGTGCGATCCGCAGTGAAGTATCCTCCATACATCCGGACATGTTGCACTCTGTCGTTGCTGGATTTGTCACTCGTCTGGAATGTCTTCTCCCCTGTGGTGGTGGTCATGTGGAACATATTCTGGTGTAATAAAGTTGTGAAAGTTTTCTTTTCATTATTTATGCATTGTTTCTTTGATTTGCGTACATCAGCGCCACCTGCCGGATGATTTTCAAATTTTTTTTTCTAGCTTAAAAAAATTCCCGTGACATACTAATGCTGATCCTGCAAACAGTTTTTTTTTCATTCATTTCTCCGGATTTTATGAATTTTTAAAATTTTTACGGACTTTTTGCCCACCCTGTATATATATATATATATATATATATATATATATGTATAATCAATCATCAACAATCAATCACAATTATCAATTGAAAAATTGAAATATATGAATCTTATAATACTAAATCCTATTTCAAAACATCAATGGCGAATATAAAAGATAAAATTCCATCGTTTTCAGACAAAATTAAAAAATTATAAAATAAAATAAAAATTTATAAAATATCCAAGTGTTATCTCGGACTTAGGACCGATAAGTGGGGTTAAACTAGTTTGATGGCGCCAACCTTCCCCCTATTGCAACTTGGTAAGTTAATCAGAAAATATTCAAGTTTCAAAAATTTAAAAATTAAAAATTAAAATTAAACCATTATACTTGAAAAATTAAACTATTCGCCATCGCATTCTGAAAGATATTACAACATTAAAATATTAAAATTTAAAACAATTTAGTGCATAATATAAGTGAACCATCTAACACCTAAGATGATGCATTCATCTTTAAAATAGTTGTATAGGTAGAAACAATAGTCGTATATGTATAAAAAAATATTTGAGATCCGAAAGTTCAAATTAAAAAATATCTAAAATCAAAAAGTTCAAACTAAAAAATCCGAAAGTTCAAACTAAAAATTTCAAACTAAAAAATCCGAAAGTTCAAACTAAAAAATCCGAAAGTTCAAACTAAAAAATCCGAAAGTTCAAATTAAAAAATCAGAAAGTTCAAATTAAAAAAATCCGAAAGTTCAAATTAAAAAATCCGAAAGTCCAAATTAAAAAATCCGAAAGATCAAACTAAAAAGTATCTAAAACCCGAAAGTTCAAATTAAAAACCCAGTATATTCACAAATGAATAGCGTAACTCACCAAGAAGCATCCTATCAAGAATTCAATCCATATCTATAGAACGACTTTTCATATTTAATATATCAATTACCACATCTTTATTTTGCTCATAACATCTACTAATGCCATGTCAATACAAACGATTCATGATCTAACACTAGAGTTTCACCACTTTGCATTAGATGCAAACCAGATCGCATGCAAAAAACTTGCTTGATTGATCATAAGCATTTGATTGGTTATAAATGTTTGATTGGACATAAATGTAATGCGCATATGTAAATATATATATATATATATATATATACATATGCACTGTGTCTGAAAAAAAGAATTCTCGTCATATAAATATGTCACGGCATAGGGCTTTAACAATACTCAAGAAATATTAATCCATTTTCCGCATATCTAAGATTAAGTTAATCTCTATTTCCAATATCGGAAAAGATTTCTCAGCAGAAAAATTAATGACAAAACCAGATGCTGTTGGTCACTAATCCTTACTCAAATGTTCGATGATTATTTACACTTAGTTTTTGGCTTCAAGGCATCAAGTGATTATTTTGACATATGTCGAAAACATTGTAATTTTTTTCGTAAGATGTCTAGATGTATTTCTTAATTCCAGCATTTAAAAGAAAAATTCAGCTGCATTCGCATGTGTTAAAAATTAAATTCGAAATAAATTGCATTTACAGAGAGGAAACTATTTTATTAAATATTAAGATTTTATCAATCTGAAAACATTTTTAACTATTCAAAAAAGTTTTAATTATTTTTATATCGTAAACTTTTGAATTTTGTGAGTTATGTGAATCTCTCATTTAAATTTGATGTGTATTAGATAATTTAGCTGCATACTAATAATCTTGGTATTTGAGTTTAAAAAATTACTTCATCTAGCGGAAAAATTACTTCACCAAGTGAAAAAACTTCTTCATCAAGAAAAAAATTACTTCAGTGATTAATCATTGAGTTTTAATGGAAACTAACATAAGAATTTTTTGCCATAAATTTTTCAGTAACATGCTCTGTTACATTATATTTAATACAAAACGGCAATTGTGAAAACCTTTTTACAAAAATATTATTTTGAATAAGAGGAAAACTAAACAGTAACATAAATAAGAGTGTATTCATTGTTAATTTTTATATCAATCATAATATTTGAAAAAAAACAATATGTTATTCCTTTTAACAACTGTTGTTCTGAACAAATTTCTTCTTCTTACATTATTATAACTTTTGTCTGATTACGTATAAAATTTTTTAAAACATATTTTTCCAAATATTTGAAAAAAATTATCATTTACAGTTGCATTTTTTAAATATATTATTTTTAAAAGAATAATGCTAATGAGGTATGATTTTTAAGAAGGTAATGCATTTCACGTTTATTCCATACGTTCTTCAGCGTATTTTTTAAAATTATTTATAAAACTAATGATGATACTGTTTCATGATAGAAACTGTCTAATGTGAAATATGCAATGTATATCAGGTTTCAAATTATTTATTATACAGCGATTTATCTTTGTCGGTTTAGAATGGTATACTTTTTAATATTTTCTCCACATTAACAGTAAAGTAGCTGTAGAAGAATGTGGTTTCAAAAATAAATGTTAATGATTATGAAAACTAATTTATGAATATAGAAATAATACCTAAATTATAATAAATTACTGATTATCCTATTTGTATATAATCTTGTAAAGTATTACAAGACTATGTAAATCTTAATTCATTTAAAGTAAAATTGGGAAAAAATCAAGGACACTACTGTAATTAATGTAATCGAAAAAAAATATATAAATATTTGCATGTTAGGTAATATGATTTTGATAATAGAGGAACGGTAAATGATTTCATTACCGATATATATATATATATATATATTTAAATTATGTGCTAGTAATGTTTCACTTTTAACTTTATATTGAATGTATTATTTATATTTTAATAACAGCTATTTATCCGTTCAATTTAAACTGAACTAAACGTAAATAAACTGACATTTCTAAATAATGAAATAAAGAATCGTACAGAAATATTTTTCTTTTGTGGAATAAATTAGCACATTATTTATACACTACTTTTATTCCGAATTCTATTTCTTGAGAATTGTAAATCTCAAAAACTTATTAATAAGTAAAAGAAATAATATAAACTACGTAACTTTCTTAAACTGACCTTTTTTTTATTGATTTCTTTGATGACTGTTGAAATAATGAAGTGGAATATTTATATATGAAGTTGGTTTGTAAAAGACGTATGTTCTGCTAGAAAGGACAGATGACATTTCCATAATAAACAATTCAGTTATGCTCTAATTCATTTTCGCTTTTTCTTATCTTACCTACATAACAGTAATATTTTTATTTTTCGATATTTTTTTGGAGATATGGAAAATCATTGATATAAACCTCATGGTTTTTACCAATTAAATATTTTTTTTCATTTTAAGGACTTGTTTAAAAATTCTTGCAACCCCTTTCCCTCTTTTATTACCCAAACAATAATAACTAACAATATTGCTTACTTTATGAATGAGATTTTGATTACATACTTAGTGAGAGAGATAGAAAAAATAACATTATTTAGTTACATATATTCTAAAACTTGGAATGCAGGAGAGGCAAACTCTGGATTAAATTTTAGAAAACAATTCTAATTGAACAGCAGACTGTCGTCATTTTTCTAATCACATATCAGCGAATAGCTGATATGGATACACTGAGTAAAAGGAGCTATTATATAACTTCTCACTTTAAATTTATTTTAAATATTACACCTGGTTTTTTTTAAGCATTTTATGGAATTCCTTATTGTCATTAACTTCCCGTTAACCATTTTCCCCCGTAATTTTTTAATATATATACATATATATATACATATTACACTGTCTCCGTGATAATGAGTATAAAAATTCAATTTCTCACCAACTTATTCGACACATTTAGTGTTATTCAGTAGAAATGTGAGATTTATTGTATTGCGAAGATGAATTATTTATTTAAAGAATAATTATTGTTTTGATTTTATAAAAATAAAGTTTATATATGCTGTGTTACTTTCAATTATTTTCAAACTTTTATTCTTTATTGGTAACTAAGACAATTTCAAATTTGCATTACTATCTTTCTATATTGTTATATTAACTTACAAATATATATATATTATAAAAATTATTGAAATTAAAATGTATTTGATTATTAAGCATCCAGGAAAGAAACATGAATAATAACATAAAATATTATTTCTAATAAAACAGCCATATGTATTAATTTAATAAATTATTAATTTCGCTTATTTTCAAACACATGTTTTGAACATGAAATAATTGATTTCCAAAGAAAAGGCAAGAAAAACCTTTGGCATTTTTAAACGAAACTTACATCCCGAATTAATTTGAATTTTTAGTAACAAAAACACATTATATGTTTCTTATAAGAAATATGTTTCTGACGGTCATCAAAATCAGAGAAAAATAATAAATGAAATGAAATACACACACACACATATCCCTTATAAAATAACACTATTAATTCTTTCTCCAATGTTTTTACTTTCCTAGCAACTGTCAAATCTGACACGAATTTCATCACATTTCCATATTTTTTTTTCTATATCTCGCATAAAAAATAGCAAAAAATCGTAAGAAAAAAATTGATCATTGTAATATTTTTAAAAAAAATCACCACGTTCTACCTAATTTTATTTTTTTCTCTTTTCGTCATCCTGTTCTCCCGCTATATTTCTCTAAAATCGAGAGCATTTTTGACAGGGAAAACTATCGCGTAACATGACAACTTAATATGATGGCTGTGACGCAGAACACCCCCTACCCACCACCCTCCCACACATCAGCTTTTCTACGAGGATATGTCACAAACAGCCTGAGGTTTGAGAAGCTGTACAGGTTTGCCTAACATTGCCTTTCTAAAAAAGTAGAAAGAATAAAAAAATTAAAAACTAAATACGATGCAGATTATAGATGCTTTAATAGAGAAAATTTTGAAACACTCGTTTAACGGTATTCGGATTCGGTTACCGCTAAAGATTGTAAAGTAGAGCGTAATCTTTTGAATTTTTCTTTTTATTTTGGAAGAAAAATCTGGCAAAGCAATTTTCGTTAATATTGTTTAAATTATGTTTGAGACATACGTCAAAAGAAAAAAAACTCGGCATAATATTCACGTAATCATTCTGTTTTTTGGTGTATTTTAATATAACTATAGATACAAGAAACAGAGGAGTTAAATGTAAGATTTATGTATATGAATAATTTTAGATTGAAGCCTCAACTTGTAGTTGTATCGTGTTAGAATTAAATTTAAATGTCTTTTACCTAAATAGAATTTAAACCATCTCTTATGTCTATATATATTAAACTATTCTGACTGCATTTTTAAAACTAGTAATAAAATGAAATACACATTATAGATGATTTAATAAAAGTATTTTTGAAAATATTTTGTGAAAATTAAATTAAATTCCTTGAATTAGGAACAGATTCAGGCTGTTAAGTCTATTTTCATGTCTATACTCAGATAACCTGAACCAAATTCGGAACACTTTTATGAAAGAAATCTCGTTGTCCATATCATTTTTTGATGATGCAGTACGTTTACGAGACTACATCCGTAAAATTGAAAAAAAGTTAAAACATTTAATTCTTTTACTTCAGCATATGAGTTATACACCCCATATTTAGCATTTAAATGCAGAAGACACAATATATTTTTCATTCGAAAAATGAATGCATTTATTTAAAATTTAGAAACATACATAAAGTATGCTATTCTATTATCGCAGCCAAAATATAAAACTAATGAACTAATGTCTAATGTGAAAAAAAAATTTTATTAAAAAAACTACTTTTTCGAATTTAAATCATATTATTCAATATTAGTAAAAACAACCTTAACATTCCTTCGAAAATAGCCTCGATAGCCAAGTGGCCATGTTCGTGCACTCGCAGATGGCATTTTTCTGTAGAGTCATATATAGGTCCGAGTTCTAATTCCAATTAGCAAGGCTGTGAAGTCGGTAAAAAATTATCGACACTGACTCCTGGAATTTTAACCTTAAAGACTAAGTAAACATATGAATATGTGTTATTGTTACTTTTTTAAAAATATAAAAGAAGTCAGATTTCTCCCACCGAAAGAAATTACTGATAGCATAACATATTATTTATATTAATTAGGACCTATTATGAAATGTAAAACCTGGCATTAATAATTTCTAAGAAATAGTAATGCTTTAGCAAAATATCTTATTTATTAAAATACCCTAGATCTAATTTGATTAACTTTAGAACCGAGAATAATCTTTTCCACACTGTTACTGTTAGGGCTACATCTTTGAATCATTCTGGATAAATTTATGTATGTTCTAAGAGAGGTATATTTTGCAGGAGTGATCATATTTCTCTATTTCTTTAAGAACTGTTAGAAATATTGTTTATAGTTTTTCATTTCTTTATTTAAAGGATCTTGCTTTTTTTCTTTCTTTTTCTTGCCTTAGTCTTTTTAATATTATACTAATATTTCTCAAAATGTAATTAAAATAGATAACCATAATAGAAATTCATAATACATAATCATAATAGAAATTCATAATAGATAATCCATAATAGAAATTTATAAAAGGTAATCATAATATAAATTCATAATAGATAATCATAATAGAAATTCATATTAGATAATCATAATAGAAATTCATAATAGAAAAAAACATGATAATATTTTTTTAAATTCAAATCGGTTTTTAGTGACTCCAACTCCCACTCATTTTAGCCAGATATCTCTTTCATTTCGAGTCCACAGTCCAGCCAATAAAGAAACACCTCATAGAAGGGATGTGTGTATGTATATATGTGCGTGGTGCAGGTTATATATTTTGAAACCCAGACCTTACGTTGATATAGTGTGGAAGTTTAGAGTGTATGACGCTAGTTCATATGTCGTCCTGTACATGGTCTGTAACCTAGACCTCGTGTATTCTATAAGAGCGACGTTATTAAACAATCAATCGAATTCGCTCATGTGACGGAATATTCTAATCATGTGTGACAGCAGTATCCTAGTGGTCAAGGTCATGGACGTGGTCAGTGTGTCACGAGTCCGAGCTAAGTATATTTTAAGACCCATCGTGTAGAGGGGTTGGTTCACGTTAAATCTGCCGAGGCCTAGACGTTCTCCTGTTGCTGTGGTGTGAAAGTTAGGGGGTAAGGGGGCTAACTCAGGTGCCTTCCGCGTCACTTCACCATGGCTCAAAATTACGAGATCCGTCAACCAAAGCTCTGATATAGCTGAATATATGTATATAGGACAACATTAATATTCAATCACTCAGTTAGTCGAAATCGTGTTTTCTCCTTCATATACGAATATTTGCAATGAAACTTGTTTTACAAGGGATATTTTATTCCATCAAAAACAACAGCAGAATTGATGAACATAACGAGAAGAGATCAGCTTAAAATATTTCGAACTATTTTTTTTCCCCTTCCGCATGAAATTCTTATAAAAGCACTAGACAATTTCTCATATTTTTCATTACTTAAAGGATTAGATACGATGCGGAAATAGCATCATATTTATATTCGAATTCATGAAGTAACAGAACACGAATTACCATTAAGTCTTTTGTACTGAATTTCGATTAATGGATGGATTTCTTAAGATTTTGTCATTTTCATTTTTTTTGTGTTCATTTTTTTATTGAATATATCTGTAAACTGTTCATTAATCATAAGTAAAATGTTCTAAATTTTTGATCTTATAAATTTTAAAGATTTTTTTAAATGCATTTTTTGTATTTTTGTCATTAAACTCAAAAGACCCCAATATAGAATGCAAGATTTATTTTATGATAATTTTCAAAGAAATATATAATTCTTTGCTCTGCCTATACAAAAAAAAGAGTTCTATATTGTGAAAAAACCTATTATATAATGTCATTATTTATGAAAAGTTAATGCATTTTTAAGATAAAAATTTTCCTATTCGTCAAATGAAATTATATTAAATCACAATTTTAGTAATAGAGTATTTATCCCAAAGCAATTGTATGTAATTTTTCCAAGACATTTAACTCATAAGTCACGTCTTCTCTTATTTACTGAATAAAATTTTCTTTAAAACTGATACAGAATTATACTTAAAAATTAACTTTTCGATCTTTTATTTTAATATTTCGTTTTTTGCCATTTTAACGCTGATCTGGCTCATGTCAAAAATACAGATATTAATTACTGTTACTAATTATATTAAAATAAATTCAAAAAAATTTTCAAAAAAATCATGATATTACTGAATTTTTAACACTTGAAGAACAAAATTTACATTTAACCTTGCCATTGATACCGCGAATAAACTGAATATAGAATATACTACAGAAAAAAAATATTATACTTAAAAAGGGTGATGAATGAACATGATTTAAGTACTTCAGATTTCTTCAAGTAATGAGAAAACGTAGTGTGGGCTTCTGGAAATAGCACTCTGAATTTTAACTTTTTAGCGTAAGTACTTTGAATGCAGAATATCTTCAAGATATTTCGTTGTTCATAATCTGGATGAGTACTTCATTATCTCAAAGAAGCACAATGTAGCTGAAGTAGGCGCGTAATTTGGCCTGTCAGAGAATACACACTTATATCACGATTGAAAAACTGAAGCTACTAAAATACTATTTGTCACGGAAAGATTTTAAAAATGAGGTTTACATCTTTGACGTAAGTATAATGTCATCAAGGTGAACATTTCATCAAAATTATCCTGTCTTATTTCGAATGAGAACAGATTTTTCTGTTCATGAATTAAATGAACACTCATACTGGAGATCTAAAGTGACCTAGACGTGCAATGGAATGACACTGATGGAATAGCTTGAGCATCTCATACTCAAGTTTAAATTTCTTCAGTTTACCTGAGACGCTCTTTGTAGATACATTTCTAACAGAAATACGGATTTTAACGGATTATGCAGGGGTATGTTCTAAGCTCTTCCCAGCTATTGAGTAAAGAGTATACATAATGTATACTAATGTATATATTATGTATATAACACGTAGAAGTCTTTACTATATCAAGAGCCCGCGCCTATTTTTATTTCGACAAGAACAAGCATTTATCTGGAAAATGTTAAATTTTTAAGTGACGTTTTCTATTTCACCCACAGTGCACCATTTTAATTCATTGAAATGTATATAACGCTTTACTTGACATACACTAATACAATATTTTTATGTTCTTTATTTGCTATAGGATTTTTTAATCCACATAATATGCCTTTAAAGGTGAAATATATTTATATGCATAAATATTCGCAAAATGAAATTTATAGTAAAATTTTACTTTAAAACCCAAATGAGATATATAACTTAAATATCCCCTTGACATCTCATCAGTTACTAGCTTAAAAGGTTTTTTTTCTGCAATAATTTATCATTTAATTAATATTCAAATTCAGCTACATTCTTAAGTATTTATGTCAAATTTAATACTATTCAATAAAACAAGGTATAACTCATATCTTAAATCAACAAATGTGTATACAGTAAATATTTTTAGAAATCCAAGTGATATTTTTATATAACATTGTATTGCCTTTTATTTTTTTATAGTGCAACGTTAATAAACACTCATTCGCTACATTTTATTATGTGTTTTCTTTATTATATATTAAATTTGATAGCTATTGATAAATTAAGATTTAGTTACATGCAACAAATTCTCAACAACAATGAGTCTAATCAGTAAGATTTTAGATGAGATAAATATGTACTTATAAATGCTAGACTCTGAGTTTAGTTCAGTTTAATAATTTCCACTAAAAATATTCTTATCAACATATAATTTATTAAAAAATTCTATAAATTTATTTTCATGACAATGGTGTGCCTCTTACATTATTTTGGAATTTATATCATTAAGATTTATTTTTAATCTTTATACAATTAATTCTAATAATAAAATATTTTATAAAATATATCACAAAACAAGTAATATAAAAAAAATCAAGTTAGTTCCTAATTAGATCAACAAAGAAAAGTTTTATTTTAGCTACTTTTTATTAAATAGTTACAATTAATATAAATATAATACATATGACAGAATCACAACATTAAGTGGTAATTAATTTTTGTTAATTATCATTAAAGTATCGTATTGTCATCCAAAACAATCGTGTATATAAAATTTCAGTTCAACTAAATGCTTTAAAACGTGAGAAAAAAAACTTTTCAAGCTTTGGCACAAGTCGCAAAATTAGCGTTAAGTCGCCAACGTGGCTGTATTTGTAATTCTTTAAATAATTAGATTTAATCAATTTTCTTTCATTAATTACAGTTAAATTATTGTATTGCTATCCAGAATAATCATGTATATAAAATTTCAGCTCATTTCAGAACTTTAAAATGTATTTTATGAACGATTGAAAAGTCCACCAAGATGGATAAATAAATTAATAGTGAGTGTGAGGTAATAGTAGGAATTGAATAAATTAAAAAATATAATTACTTTAGGTTTTGGGGAAGTAGTGAGATTATATATATAAGCCATGAGATAACATACTAGTTCACTGCTGTACAACGTTCAAGTGCCATCGGCGTACATATACGTCTTTCCTAAGTTCTGTCTTTTTTTTTCTTGCGCTGCTATCAGTAAATTTATTTTAACGCTGTGGAATGTAATAAAATTACCTTGACAGAGTTTGCGAATGATTTACTTATTTCTGAGAAGGTTTTTGCTCATATTTATTCTATTTTTTCCTCTCCCTCCCTCCCAATACGTAGCATACGAGACCATATGTAAAACGCTTTGACACTGTGAAGTAAATAGCGTAATTTTTAATCCGCATTTAAGGGGTATAATGAAAAATCCTCTTTTTTTTAAAAAAAAGTAGACTTTAAATATTTTAAAAAATAGTTTTCATTTACGAAAAGCACGGTTTCTTTATGAAAAAAAATGTTATATTTTGCTGCCCATTATTCATTATTCCCTCTAAAAATTGTTTACGTATTCTAAATATAAGAATTGAAGTGTAATTGAAATTTAAATTATTTAAATCAGTGAACTGTTTATTTACTTTAAAGTCAAGAAAAGCTGCTGAAATACATAAGTTCATAGAAAATTAATTTTAGTTTTAGTTAATTACTTTAAAAATGTATTTTCTAGAAAATAGTTTATGGTAACAATTATTTGAAATAGTTCTAGTCCTTTTGGTTGGAACTAATAAGTGAAATTGGGACAACATCTCTTTCATTACATTTCTGTTAACAGAGTGCGGAAATTAGCTTAACATCCCGTTAAGAAATATTTGCATACTTCTCTTTCAGACTTGCGAACTTTAGATTAACGGTTTCAATTACTCTAACTTCGTATAAATGTTACATTTTTACTTATTTGCAGCACTTTACGATATTTATGTTACATTTTACATTGTAGTTATATTTCATAATTAGAATGTATAATTTGTTAGCTATATCTTCTAAGTATAAGTTACAGCCTTTACAAGAGATTTAATAAAGATGCAGCATTAACAAAAATACGAAAAGTAAATGCTATAACTAATAATCACAAAAGTATAGGTAGTATGGTCCAAATGTTCGGGGACAAGGTGCAGTAAACTTTACCCTAAAAAGTTCACAGCATTCGAAGCACACCCACCTTAAAAATAGTCCCCTTGGACGAAGATATACTTCTGCAGCGATCGTAAAACTTCTGAAAGCACAGCTGGAAGCCATTTTTCCCAACTTTCGCCAAGGTTTCCTACAATTCTGCTTTCACTTCATTTGATGACACAAATTGGCGTCTATGTAAATATTTTTTTCATTGATTGGGAAAGGTAAAAGTCTCACGGAAATTAATCTAGCAAATAAGAGGAATGTGGAAGCCGGTTAGTGCGAGTTTTGGCGAGGAACTTTTTTACCAATTGGGATCGATGTGCTGGTACGTTGTCATGCAAAAGATTCCAGTAGTCACTCTGCCAGAATTGATGTCGTTTGTGACGAATGGATTTCCTTAAATGACGTTTTCAAGAAGTGTTTAGCCTCAGCGATTTATTCAAGTGTTTGGCAATGATCTTTTCAAACTCTTTCAGACACCAACGCAACAATTTTTGCATTCCATAAAATCAAAGGTCGTCCAACGGGTTCATTTTATTTGATGGATTATCGGGCCTCTTTAAAATATCGTTGCCATTCGTAAATCTTGGATCTCACCATGGTAAGATTTACCATACACCTTACTTAGCATTTCAAAAGTCTCCATTGGTGTTTTATCAAAGCAAGGACAGAATTATATGTTCAATGCTCTTCAAGAAAAGCCACTTTTGTTTGATCGCGGGACAACACTAACTAGCTTCGGAAAATGCCGTTCGATTACATGACATGGATTAAACCAAGCTCGCCAAGTAGGGGAAGGTTTGGAGAATCAATTTCAAGTGTTATAAGTTTAGGTACTTGCTTTCATCTTCAGCTATGGCAGCCGTCCCTGAACTCTTGGATCGTATTTAACATACAGAATATTCCAAAAATAGAGACTAAACTCTGTACAGTCAGATTCCTTATTGTGAGTATATGAAAAATACCCAAATAAATATCTGTATATCTGTACGACCCATCGTTTAGGGGAAAACATATTAAATGACGAAGAATGAATGAGGGTGGATGATGGGTCTCCAGCTCTCTTCTGTGTTCATGTACGGGATTGACTGGATATGGTATACTCCAGCCATTAGATCGGACATGTGGGCAATCTCAAGAAGTTAGTGTATCGAGAAGTAGTGTCTGCACAAAAGGACTTCTTTGCTGGTCTGCATGTTTTTTGTACTTCGATGGACACCGTACTGCACTGACGTTCGCACTCATCCATCCCGCGGCGCGTTCAAGCCTGCCTCGATATGCATGACGGACATTTTGAGCATCTGCGTTTATAAATATTTGCAAATATTGCTGTGCATGTGTCTCATTCGGTTGTGATACCATACTTTGTTTTTCGAAAACTATGTTCTCGAAAACTATGGATCGTACTCATTAGCGCGCACAAGAATTTTTCAAGAGTGGTGTCCAGGGTTGAAAGTCCACCATTCTTATATTCCTTTTGATTTTGTCAATTTTCGGGAACAAAAGAACTGTAAAAACTAATACTTGAATAAATAATTAGCAATAATTCATAAAATTAATCATTAAAAACAAACATTTAATTAAATTTTACATACTATATACTTAGCATAATAATTATTAGTCGCCCAACCGGTATAGTGGTTAGCGATTCTGACTGCGGTTCCGTAGGGACTGGGTTCGAATTCCGGAGAAGACATGGATGTTTGTAAATGTATAGTGCCTTTGCGGCATGGGGGTACTCTAAACAGCCATCGAGCCGCAAGTCCTCTCGTGTGGTTGGTGGAAGGTCGCTGACCACCCCCAGGACTTTCTTCCTCTAAATTGGGGTAGAACCGAGTCAAATTGTACTGTCACCTGCATGGTGCTCAAAGCTAAGAGGCTAACGACATTCGTAAAAGTCCTAGTCCTTAACCGCGATGAATTTCGCGGGATTCGATCCGAATTCGTGAGGCACGTGGCATTAGTCACACCACAAAATAATTATTATCAATCGGAAAAAATATCAAGGGCTTTGGGAGGATCCGGACCCCCAGGACACCCCCCTTGTGTGCGCCACTGATCATACAGGTAAAAAATCTTCGGGCATTTTTTATGTTCTCTCAACGAGGAATCTAACTGTGCAAACTTTGATTTCTATTTTTGAAATACCCTGTATAAACACAATGATTTGGAAAAATTGCAGCACCACAAATATATTATTCAAATAAATGAAACGAAATTTGCAGGAAATGTAAAATATGATTAGATATGCAAAGGATTAGAATTACAAAGAGATCTCGCGTGTGTAAACAGAGAAATATCTTCCAAACTTCCAAGTGAGCTCTGTGTATCCCTTTAAGACCCAACCCGCACGATCGTGCAGGTTAGATAATCTTATACGTTTTTGCTTCAAGAATAGTCGGATGTAAGAAAATCGAGAATCTAATGATTGAGCCTGTTTGCAGAATATGTAAAGTATCATTTTTTCAACAGATGATGGTTGTGGTCCATGTTTTACTTTCAGCACGTATTCTTTTTATCTGTCGTAAAAAATTAACAATTTATTTCTAATTGCTTCGATACAAATTCTTGTACTAATGTTTAAATAATTATAAAATAGAAAAAAATACTAATTATATTCTATTAATGTGGCTTCTAGGGCTCGGGATTTCGTTACCCGCACGATCGTGCGGGTTGGGCGTTACTTGAGTCACTGCAGTTGTAAAGGTAAGTACTTCCCAAGCGAATTTTCTTTTCTGTTTCAATAATTTTGGTGAAAGCCTACATAAAAATGAAATATATAGTTATATAATTAATACCAAATTTTTTTTTTTTTTTTGGGGTTGCCGTGGATGAGTCCCTTTTTTTCTTTCTCTCTCTCTTTCTCGCCATTAATTTTCTTTTCCATACATTTGTTGAGGAGTATGGCATTTTTATCCTCTCCAAAGATATCTGTATTCATATCCCCCCCCGGAAAAAAATCTGTGCTTTCTGGTGGTAGTTGCTTCTCACAGAATAATTTTTGATTGGACTTAGATCAGAACTTAGTGATCTTTCGTATGATGAGATTGCTGCGAACAAAACATATGAATCGCGTATACTGGAAGGAGAATCAAGTTCAGATGAGAGCGATGAAGAAACATATGGGAATATTTGAAATGGAAAGACAATTTGGGATCATTCTTTACCTTAAAAGTCTCTTGAACACTCTCATTGCATTGCTTTAGCTGTTGCAAATTCTTGGTTTATGTGCAAACGAGATGCAATATCAAATAAAATTCCTCTAAAAATCAAAATGGATCACTTAAAATTTAAGTTAGAGATAGTTGAAGCATTATTAGCCTTTCCGCCTACTAAAAAACAATTTTAACTTATGATGAGGATAACAGTGTTGTAGTTCCACTTGCAAAAATATCGAATCGTTATAATCCACCTGCTATGCATGTCATGGCCTTTACCCTGGCCATTCCAGGATAAAATGCTTGACATGTATAGCCATTTTGATGTGTTGATGACATTTCAAGGCCTAGCAAATGCAGATTTGAAAACTATGAAAGCAGTTCGAAAACATGTTGTGAAAAATCGAATGGTTATTTATACCTGTCAAAAATAAAACAAAATATTTTGCAGTAAATAAATAATGAACTAATAAAAAGTTAATTATAGATCAATAATTTCCTTATTTGTAATATTTTTAGTTTAAGATTGTTTCTTCTATCAACTTAGAGTTAAAAATTTATATCTCGTAAAATTTCATGAGTGACCTGTTTTACAGATAACGCTTGACCCACCCGATCATGCGGGTACCGTCTACATTCCACGGGGGGATTTTTTTTTATTATTTTTCACAATGTCATTGGGTCCATATAGTATTAATAAACAAAAGAATTTAATGTTTGAAGATAAAAATAATTCGGGTCTTAAAGGGATATGAAGTACTGTAATGTTCCGTTAAATGTGTATTGCATTGTTTAGTTGCTTTAAATTATTGATCTGAAGCCAATACGCCTCACTAAATAACCAGAGCACAATACGAATGAAAAATGATGTTTGGTTACATTGAGAGCGGAATTTCACATCCTATAATCCAATTTTTAAAGGAATATTTTTACTCATTAGAGTCCATAAACCAAATGCAATTGAGCTCAGTTAAACACACTTCAAGTATAATAAAAATACGTAATGTGTAATAAATATCATATTGCACGACACTGAGATAAAAAGAAATTCATGAAGCAGAGGGCGAAAAAGTAGTTTCTTTAAAAAATATATCTTAGGGCATTGCATGTTTTGCAGACGAAGATAAATTAATGCCAATATTAATTGTTCTTTAACAAGCATACTTATCAAATATAAAAACCAAATAATATATTTCAACTTGAAGTATTAAAACTGTATTCAACTTGTGTAGATAATTTTTATGCGGATAATAATCCCAATAATAATAATTTATGTTTGTTTCTTATAAGCCAGTGGTATTCCAAGTGTCGAAGTGTGTTCCATTGGCATATCCGTCTTGGGGTTACTTGAGGCATGCCCAGAGGTTCCACAAGTCAAAATAAAAACGAAAAGAAAATTGTAAATGTGTAAGCAAAATGGATTCACATTTTTAGAGTTTGTATGACTACACGAATATCTAAAGAAGTTTTCCCAAAGTAAAAAGTACTGTTTTAGATACTCATTCAACTTTAAATATTATTTTTATAAAAAATTCTTTAAAAATGTGGGGAATAGGTTTCTCTCCAAACACTTTATATTTATTAGAGTTCCATGAGTTGAAAAAGCTTGAAGACTATCGTTATATACTATATATATACTTTAACACACTACGTGTATTGGTATTGATACTACATGCAGCGCTATTTCACATAATAAATTATGATTTGTTCATTGTAAATAATAGACATTGATACTATTTATATAGTTACCTATCCAATAGCTGAGTTAAATAAATCCTAACTAGTTACAATCATGACATAAATAATGCATATATGTTGTCAAATGAATATAATACGTCAAATGAAGAGTTATATATAGGTTTTTCTTTCCTTTAATTTGGATTATAAATAACTTTCTATATAAAAATAAATATGTCTTAGTAATAAAAGAAATAATAAATATTTCTTTTGCCTTACGTGAAGTGAAGAGTTATATATAGGTTTTTCTTTTCTTTAATTTGGATTATAAATAACTTTCTATATAAAAATAAATATAAGTCTTAGTAATAATAGAAATAATAAATATTTCTTTTGCCTTAGGCCATTTACACTGAAAGGGAAATTTATAACAATAATGATCTTATGTTTGTTTTGTTTTCGTTAGTAAAACAGATTTAATTACAGGATATCCAACAAGAGATGAACTTGTAATTAGTAAGTAGCAAAATAAACGAGATAAATTTTTAAAAACAATTTTAACGCTGTCTGATCCATAAATTAAGTACAACCCTATAGTGAAACACTTTTATAAGTATAATATATCTCCCGTTCGTACAATATGTATATTACATCAACGAGACAAAAGAAAAATTCTTAAGCAATATAAAAAGTATGATGTAAAATATAATACATATAAAATATTACGTTATATCTTATCGCAGAATGAATGATAAATTATTATAAAGACAATTTATTTTTAAACAAATATGCTGGAAAAATTGTAACAGGAAAGTCTTATATTTTAAACAGAGTGAAGTGCATACAAAAGTTTCACATTCATAATCAAAATTATTAATAAATTGTTTTCTTGTTTGTTGTAAGGCATATAATTTGACAAAATATGTATTGTTAAATATTTTGTGTGCGTATTATATTCCACTCGAAATTTGCTACATCGTGATGGATTCATGAAAAATAAACGAAGTGTGTGGGAAATACCATATAGGTTAAAATGTGCAAAAGATTAGAATTCCAAGTCATTATCCAGAATTATAATTTAGTATTCCTCGCCGAAAACGAACAACGTCAAATTACATGTAAGCTAACTAACAAAGTTTATTAGGGGCTGTAAGATCGACCTCCATCAGGTTAGATTTTCAAACATTGAAATCATTATGGGCCCCGAAAGTAACAGAAGTGGAACCTGAAGTCACACATGAAGATGGATTACACATTCTGAGAAACACGTGGACGACAACTGTTTTCAATCCTTTAAATGTGTTGCTGAAGGGTCTGACCTTAGGTTTCACATATTCCTTGATGTAGCATCCCCTGTTCAGTGTGCATTATAACACTCCTGGGAACGATGTTAAAATCAGCATCAGGAATCCTGACCACTGTTCCGTCTTCAGATTGGAACTCATTGCTATTAGTGGTGCTCTCGATCATATCTCTACTCTTATAAGGACAGTATCTGGATTCTGACAGACAGCAGAAGCGTCATCCAGTATTTGAAGAATTGGCCAAAAATTATGGACAGTACTGGTCTAGATATTTTATCCAAATTAGTTAGGCTTGGTCAGAGGAAACATGTATGTCCTCAGTGGATTCCATCACATGTGGGTGTGCCTGGGAACGAAGCTGCTGATAAGCTGGCTGGTAGGGGATGTGATCTCCCTAACCCCAGTTCCAACGGTCTTAACCCATTCGGAAATTACTTCCTTCCAAAGAAATAAAATGAATTTGACTTGGCGAAACCTCCTGCACACCACTGGTTCGCAGCTATGAGTCCTGGCCTATCTATACAGTGCAGGAGTTCCAGGGCTCATCAGACGGCCTTGGCGTGCTTTAGAAGTGGTCACCTACGTAGTATGACTTTTGTGCTGGGGGTAAAGTCTTTCTTCACCTGTCCCCGCTCTCTCCTTGCTTCTCCTGCTCATCTTCTAGACTGCTGAGGCATTTCCCTGCGACAGCTGTACGAAGAGCAATACCTGGTGTGTGACACTATTACGCGGAAAGGTCAAATGAACTTGGTGTATTTTTTCTTTCTCCAAGGGGATTGGAAACAACAACAGTGTGCAGTAGGTGGAATCATGCATGTTTAAGCAAACCCGTGATGATCACTCATCAAATCAAAATGACAGACGTATATTCATTGTGACACTGATTAGGATCATACATGAAAAGCTTTTCTCCTCTGTGTAGCACTTTCTAACGAGTACTCATCTCTGTAATACCTTCTTATAGTCCAAATGGCAATGGGGCTGATCTAGAAGACATGTTGCCGATGCAGTATGACTCGGTCTGATGATGAGCATTTTACAACCGAAGAAAAGGAAATCTTTTACAGTAGATGTCAAAGAACTATGAATTCAATAATTCTCTTGTAGCAGAGTTCCGATATTGTAGAAAAGCATGAGAGACAGAGAGAGTTATATTATCATCACACTCTAAAGCTGCAAGAGGGCTATTTGTGACGCACCTTGTAATATTAAGCCATGGTCAAATCGAGTCATGGTCACATGAGCTGGATTCCTCTCTTCTAACTTCAACACCAACCACCAGGATGACATATTTAACGTGCATCAGCCTCCTCTGCTCGGTGGGTCTTCAGCGGTACTATGTTCTAACTCACGACACGCCGGCCTCGAGTCCATTACCTTGACCACTAGGCTACCGCAACCACTTCACGATGTGGTTTGCCTTCATGGAGGAGGTTTATGTGCACGGTTCGAATTTTGTTATATCGTTGTCTGCATTTTTTGGCGTGGCTTATTGAGTTCTAATTAGTCATATGCTGCAAACGTTTATACACACATTTGAAAGCACCTTTATAGTTACTTTCATACAAGACTCTCTTTGAAACTAAAGGGTTTTCCTGGCTTCTTATTGTAATAAGTGTCCTAGAAAAGACAACAAGTACATTGATAATCTTATTTCCATTTTTTTTACCAGCGATATGCTTAATTAAGGAATAGCCCAAAAAGGTGATATAAAAGTTTTAGGTAGTGAAATATCCCCCTGTGTATAAATAATATTAACAAATAAAATAATGCTAATAACATTTCATTTACATTGGAAATAATATAAATAATAATAATATTCAGTATTTCTATCGTCTTTCCAAATAAAAAAAATATAATTGTTTTCTATTTAACGTTTATTGTAAATATATATATCTACAAACATGTTTCCTTTAAAATGTACAGAAAATAAAAAAAAACGCGTTTACCCATTGTTATTAAAAAATCTGTTTTTCAGGGAAAACTATCAATTTATTTTAAATAACAAACGGTGATTTTTTTTCCAAAAAGAATATACTTACATGTTGTTTGTTATTTATGTTTATTTTGCGCAAACATAATTCTTTTCTCAAGTATTAAATATTTAATTCTAGCAAAATAATGTCGAAAATAAAATAATATAAATTCCATCTATATATATTAAATAACGAACTTACATTAATGTAGGAATTTAAAAATAAATTATATAAATATTTCATGTTCATAAATACTACTAAATGTGTGCAATTAAACTCAAAACATATTTTGAGTTTTTATTAGGAAGAAATTTAAGTTACATTGATATTGATGAAGCTTAAGAATATAACATTTAACAACTTAATTAACATTTTAAATCAATGAAAAATAGAATTATAAATAGAAATAATTGAAGAACATTTTACTGAAGCAATCATTATATCTCCTTGCATTGGAGTAATTTATCAGAATTAAATTTATTTAACAAAATAATAATATTTAGTTCTGATAAAATTATTTTTGGTCATTTGACCTTAAGTAATAAATCTGTCAAGGCTCAAACGTCCTGTCTTTGTTATGGTGCGGAATTTAGGAGAGGAGGGTTCCAGTTCAGGTGTCATCCTCGTCGCTTTACAATGGTTCAAAATTATTAGGTCCGTTACCAGTAGCACACATGCAGCGTTACAGTGTGCGTAAATACATTTCTCACTCGCTGACTTTTAGTAAAAGTCACCGTAATTATATAAAGGCTCTAAAATTATATAAATAGTCTCCTCCCCAATCATTCATCGGAAGTAGGAAAAGAATGGTATTTTCTGCTTCAATGAAAAACAAATATTTTAATAACCAACTGTTGTATATATAATGAACAATTATGTTTCAACAAATGCACAATAAACATTCAGAAAATGTTATATAAACAATCCAATAAAATAATTTCTAAACAAAAATAATTACCCCCTCCCACTACTACTTCTTAAAAATTTTAACATCTATTACATAACGTATTAAACTGGGTTGAAAATCCCATTTTGAGATGAACAATTATTTATCAATTTGTCTTTTGAATCTTCTTGCTCAGAATTAACTAAAGATAATGTACTATACCTTTCTTCAAAATATACATTTCATTTTAATTTTAAATTACCAAAAAAATTTTAAAAAAATAATAAATTATCCTAATAATTTTCCAAACATATATTTAAAAAAAATACAAATGAAATTCTATCTCCTTTCTAAAACCCACTGCTGCTCAAAATTCCCAAACTCAACTCCCAGACACATATCCATACATTTGATGTCCATCCTGAGCCATCCCATCCCATTGCAACTAGATGGCGCTGCTGCATTCTACGTCATACTCTCCATGCAGGCACGAGGGGGGTGGGGCCCAGGGGGTGACGTGTAACTGGGACCGCCGAGTGGCGCAATGTACGGATTTAAAAGTGGAGTGCGAGCCATCTGATGACAACAGACCGGGTATATTCCCGAACTCTTTGCTTTCTCCGTTGCGCTGGACTCAATTGATCCTTCGTCTTCATATTTAGCGTAGCAATCTATAGACTCTACTGTGAAGTTGGTTCCAAAATGATGGGGTTATTACTGAGGTGAACTGGAAAAAAAAGGATTTTTTTTCAGTTTCTATTGGTAAGTTTTTATTTAACAAAAATTTTATTAAGGAAAATATTTAATGTGTACGTAGGAATTTTATTTTTATATAAGGTCAAGGGATGCTTCAATTGTTATGAGTTTTTGTTTATTGGGATTAAAGCTGTGTGTGGATATTTGGATCATTTAAAAGAAAATGTTTTGCAATTTTAAATGTGTGAAAAGTATGACAGAGAAACTAAGATATAGATTTATTCCAACATTTTAATTTTAGTCACTGAAGTCTCCATGGAAAGGAAAAGGTTAAAGATTCTTTTAAATCAGGGAAAATATTTTGAATATTCCTTAAAGAACAGTATTTGCCATTAACATTATATTAACATTTAGTTTTAAATATTTTACACAATCTTTAAATATTGTTTTGTTTTAAAAAGAGAAAAATAACCTCTTTTCGATGACAAGAAAATACATATCAAAATATTTTGAGCCGCTCTTAGAGTTTTGGAATCGATGAAAGTATTAGGATTTTACAAATTATTCAAATGACGGAAAAATAAAAATTCTTCAAGCTTTAATTTTTTTTCCTGGCAAAAAGCTATTTTCTTGTTCGTTAGAAAAACGACATTTTAAAATCAATTAGAAATTTATTTTATGTAACATCATTGCTTAAAATATATAAGCATTTTGATTAAATTTTATTGAAACATTTTTCATTAAAAATTATTGTATTACAACTTAAAAAGGTTAAAAATTAAATTTAAAATTACAGAAACATATGAGATACGTGAAATTTGCAAAGGCAGTGATTGAAAAATACAATTACAACTTATTTTAACGTATAATCAAATTTTTTAGGAGATATGTGACTAAATGAAAAAATTTTAATGGTAATGAAATATTTTTGTACACCGATTTCCATTTCCATTTTAACATGACAGAGAAGAAATATGTGTATAAATATGACGCTATAATCCAATGAAAACTTTTTCAATCTATTTTTTAATTATTCGATATTTCATAAAACTGCAATCTGAAATATTAAATCAAAATAAATTCTAGACTTTTAATTTTTTTTTCAATTTTCAAAAAAAAAAATGTTTTTGCAACTTACGCAATTTGTTGTTAATTACAAATGATTTCATTTAATGAGTCATTTATTACATAAGTAAAAAGTAATTTTAATAAGCCAGAAATATTACAAAATTCTGGCGAAAATGTTGGATATAAATACTTCATTTTAAGACTTCGATGCTCTAATCGATTGAATTTTGATTGGGAAAATTTCTTTCTTTGGAACATAAATACTGACAAAGAGTACAGTAAAAGGAGTATTTTGAGAAAAATGATGTATGATTTCGAAATTATCATCGGAGGAAAAGCTTTTTGGTTGTTCTTCAAAATATTTTGTTGGAAGAAAATGGTTTTGTGCATTTATTGCACCTTACATAAAAAAGTATTAGAAATACTTTTTCAATCAATTGTAAGAAAATAAATATTTTAAAATAGTTTCGTGATGCTTAGGCACGATATATATATTCTTTTGAAGAATCCTAAAATCACCAGGTCAGAATGATTTAAGCAAGCTTTTGATTTCAAAATTTTATAATATTGTTTATAGTCTTTATTTTGTTCAAGGACGTAAAAAGAATGCTATAAAAGCTATTTAAGATTTTAAAAATAAAATACGATGTCATGTATTGCTACTTTTTCCACATTTTAGATAATTCTTGGCATTGTTTTTAAGTGATTTAAATTCAAATGATGATTAAGGAAGTGAATTTTTTTGATCGAATATTTCAAAATTTAGTTGAATTTTATTGTATAAGAAGTATTTCATGCAAATAATTTTAGCTAAATGATTACTTTTACATTATAATTGTAAATTTAGTTATTTTTCCTTCCAAATAAGAATACTTTATTTATTTTTTTCTTAACAAAACGGTTGGAATGTGTAAATGCGTGGCCTTGAAAGAGAAAACGAATAAAGGAATAACATTGACATTATTTTCATTTAATTGTGAGATTTTTTTAAGCGGATAAATGTTTCGAATTCATTTATTAATTTAGAAAAAAATATAATATATTAGGAACCTAATTTAGATTAAGTGGATTTTCTTGAATAGGAGAAATTATCCTAAAAAGATTTCCTATTTTTAACTGCTGTAGAATATTATTGAAGAATGTGTCACTGGAAGATGTTATGTGCTATTTGGGTAAATTATTCTTCCAAATATTAAGAAAGCTTATTTACTTATTTTGTATTTTGAGTATTGAAATGCATGCTATAGTTATCTTGAAATTTTCAAAAACTATATTGAATTTTAAGACAAGTTATCATTTAATTTGTAAATTTCAAAAACCATCAACAGAAATTTTGGAAAAGTAATTTAAACTTAATTTATATATTATTAAATTTAAGGAAAAAAAATAGTGTTGGATATTCTCCTTCCTTTTTTTAACTAAATGGTTTATTAATTCAAAAAACAGCATCGTTTTTCTCTTATTGTAATGCAAAATTCAATAGTTATTTATGAGAATTGTGTATGTTAATATTTTAATATTTTATTGCGAAGTTGATGCAGAAAAATCAATGTTGATTTCTCGTTAAAGCCATAACAAAACCTTCTTTTTAGTTTGATAGACAATGCATTTGTTTCGCCGACTTGTCCGAATATACGATTATTAAGACAACTCTATAAAACATATTCAATAAATGTGTTCAGGGTATCCCCCTTAATTTTTCCAATAAACATTTTCGATCACTTTTGTATAGGAATTTTTTTTAATTTAAAAGGTGTGGATTAAAAGTTAAAGAAAGCATTTTATAACTGATGTAAATTTTCTTCAGTTTTTAGTTCTAAGTTTATTTTTAATGACAGTATATAAAAAGAGTGATTTTATATTTATGTTGGTTTTTTATCTCTTAACTTTCAAATGGGTACAGCACCAGAAATCCTGATAACGGTCCTTTTATGTCTTTTGCGTGACATTAAGTCATTTTGCATCTCTTTTATTAAGCTCAATTCATCAATATTTTTACAACTCTCGTACAATCATTTCTACAATGATGAGATGTTTTGAAATATACAAAACACCATTATAACTTCACTTTCTGATGACATTTTGCATACGAAAATCTCCAGTCGTTAATATTTTTTTTTAAAATTGCACCATTTTGTCTAATCATTTCAGAAAAATATCGTTATTTTTGTGAGTGACATTCATTCGAACAAAATATGTGTGTATAAATTATTCTTTTGGTTGTTTTTTTACACAAAAAGTTATGTTTCATAAATTGTATAGTAATAAAGGTCGTATACACTACAGAGTATTTTGTTTCTTGTTTTATGTATTTACTTACTTATTTTAATATTTTAAATTGGAGCATGTTATTCATTATATTGTCCTGAAGAATATAATAATAATTTGCATAGTTTTCAAATTATCCACTTACTCGTACAGTTTCTTTTGGATATAGATCTTTGTTCAAATGCAAAGCGTTCTTTAAACAAGACTCAAAATTACTCATATAATAAATAGGCGTTGTTTTAAATAATTGCTTCTCTTCAGTTATGCGTTGATAAACTTAGAAATGTATGTATAGAGAGTGAGATGATTGTTTTTTTTTAGCCTTTTAACATCGAAAATTGCGTCAAGTGGTTTGTAATTCGATACTGCTCGTCACAAAAAGATTTAGAAAGTCATTTGTTTTTTAAAAAAGTTTAGGTTTTAAATATAAAATTTAAATTACTTTGAATTTTTAAATATCTTGAGATACACTGCAAGCAATCGTAATGCTGTGTAATTTCTTACGGTTTGTATTAGACGTAATGTCTGATAATTGCAAAATTCAAATGTAAAAATGTGTGTTTAAAAAACATTATAAAATGACTGAAAAGCATATGTGACATTTTTTTTATCAAATAAATTGCTTTTCTTCTACAAATTCCTTTCAAAGAATCTTCAATCCGTTGATTGTTTTAAACGTAAAGTTGCATTCCCGCAATGTTAAGGATTAGGGCCCTAATAGTCAATTTTTTCGGATAAAATGACCCAAACTAAAAAGTATAATTTTGTTCTATGATATTAATTATGGTATTCTTTAAAGCAGCATTTGCCAACCCACAGAACTTACGGACTACTAAATGTATGATTTTATATTTGGCGGATCACTAATATCGCTTTCCATTGTATGTTGAATCATTGTAACTAATTGCCGCTTATTTAAGTTTTTATTTGCATTTCCATATCACAGAAACGGAATTTCACGATTAGCAGGAACAAATTGGCAACGCAAAGTAATATTTACAAATTGAAGTGTTATGTCACCAATTTACCATAATTTACCAACTCTCACTTTCAAAAGCTACTAGATATACCAACAAAAGTAACTAAAAACGTTAAACTCAGAGAGAACTTCGCTAAAAGTAGCAGCTATATAGTTTTCCTTTTTTTTAAAAAAAAACTATAATACATATTTCTAAATACATTTCTGTAACTCGTCATTTGTGATACAGAATCTTCATAAAAATGTAAATAATGGCCCAATTTTTCTGCTGACCATCAAACATTTTTCACAGGCCACTTGCGGTCCGTGAACCTTTGATGGTAACCACTTCTTTAAACAGCAGCATATTTTACAACGACGGGTAAGCTCAATTCCTTCTTTTAATATGAAACGTGCTCTATAATTTAAATCATATGATGTATTTCTAAACAAGTTTTCAATTTAACATACTCAAATGAACAAAAAATTATATTTTGAAATACTTCTAAATTTTACCCGGTGGGTATTCAGCGGTTCAAACTAAATAACGCGCCAGCCACGAGTCCACTACATGGACCACTGGGTTACCATGGCCATCAAATTTAGCATGCATCAGCCATTCTTAGCGTGGATCTGTAATGAAATCAGAACTTTAAACTCATGATTGGGCAGGTCAGCATTGAAGAAAAAATTATTATCACACCACTTTGTTTCACATTTGTATATACAAATTTACAATTCTGATTCAGTAACTGTGAAAAGGTTGTGTTACTTTTTATCGAGACAAATATATAATATTTCAATGAAAATTTTACCTAGTCATTTTTTTATCTTTAGTTTAATAACTAATTGCATTTATTGACAAGTTCTCTTACGAGAAATTAGGTAAAACGTATGCTTCCAAAGGAGTCAAAAATTTTCTGTAATTCATAAATTACCGAGTTAAAGTTTTTAAGTTATCACATGAATGGATAATCTACATATTTACTACAGCTGTGATGAATTGATCCAATAAAAAGAAAATATTAATTAATAACTACTTACATTTAAGAACAACTGTTTTAACAATTATATTGAAGTACTTTCTTTCAAATGATGTCTTACTAGATACGAACTATTTGTAAGAAATTCTTCGAAAAGTAAAGAATTCCTCACGAAACATGAATAAGATTGCTTAAGTATAATCATTAAATAAAATGCCAAAATACGCTGCATATTTTTATGTATAACTTTTATCATTATTTTTCTGACACTCACTGTATCAAAAAAGGCATTACGAAGATTTTGTTTATTTTAACGCAAAATGATTTTGCTAATCATTAAAGATTCATATTTTCAAAATAAGTGAAACAAATATCGATATTCCATAAAAATTTCAAGTGCTTATTGTGTGTATTAATCTGTATTAATACATGAATGTTATTACCTTAAAATAGTAACACTGCATACATTAACACAGGTTTCTGTAGTAAAAGTTTGACATTTACCGTAAAGATATACATTGTCATTTAATTTTTAAATTATGTTTTACGTGGGAGTATATAAAATTTATTTTTGTGTAAATTGTTTTATTATTTCACATTGCATGACATTTAAATCAATGAACAATTTATTAAAACAAAACTAGTTTCTTTTAAAACAACTCATAGTTTCAAGTGGTGCGTATTTTTTATTTTTAACTATTAAAATTTAATTATTTATTAAAAAGTATATATATATATATATATATATATATATATATATATATATATATATATATATATATATATATATATATATACATATTAACATATCACAGGCAATGAAACTTGTACATTTTCTAAAATAATAATTTTAATGACCCAGATACAGCTTAAATTGCGTAAAAAAAGCATTGATTACGAAATTAATTAAGACTTTGGACGTCAAAAATTCTCCTCTGTATACTTATAATTCATTCCTTTTAAGTACATATTTTTATATTTAAATAAGCCTTTTAACTTTACGGAGAAATGCAAAAAAGATTAAAGTCTTTAATTCCTAAAGCAAACTTTAATTATTCATAGTATACTGACAAACATTTCAGAGAATATTAATAGCATAAATGATTCGTCAACCTTTTTCGTAGTAGAAGCGGAAATTAGTTCCAAAATACATTTTTCTTCTTTCTTTTTGATGAGATGACTTGCTGAAAAGTTAAGAAGTAATTAACTATATACTCACCTCTTTTACCAGTGCGTCAATATATTTTTATTTTTTGAATCAATGTTATAACGATAAATTATGGGAAAGAAATGATTCAACGATTGCTGTGAAAGCTTTTATCACAATGATTGTAACTGTGTTAATGACTTTAAGGCAATGTTGTTTTCTTGGATTTTAAAATTAACATATACATCTGGTATTTTTCACTGAATGAAGAAGAAATATAAAATAAGCACAAAAAATAAGAAAGGTAGTATAATTTGATGAATAATTTTATTGATGAAAGGCAAATATGTGTATTAAAAGTGTACACAGAGTTTCTCATTATCTTTCATTCTTTACTTTTTACGACTAGATAAAAAAATAAAATAATGGTACTTTTTATTTTATACTATCTTGTAAAACGTATTAAGAATGTTACAGAAAGAAATTAAATGTTTCCTAAAAATGTGCAAGATATAAAAGGAAAGAAAAATATTATTTTTCTTAACTTGTTAACGAATATTTGTGTAAAGAACTTATATATTTTGTGATAATGTATTGACGTTTTGAAGGAACATTACAACAATGAACGATAAGTATTTATACTAACAAAAACAGGTGAATAATTATTTTAACATCATAATTTTACAGTACTACTTTTTGTCAACAGAAATAGATTGTGATTGTTTTCAGATTTTTAAATTTTGTTTTACACACATTCAAATAAAGAAAATAATTAAGTAACAAAAAACATTTTTTTAAATATATATATATATATATATATATATATATATATACAGCACACACAGTCCAGTCACACTAATGTGACCACCACGTACTTTCGACTTTGACGTTAAATAACCAATCACAGAAGGATGCTGGCATCGCAGTGCTATTTAGCTTATATAAAGGCTGTGAGAGGGCTTCGGAAAACACTACAGTCGTTGGCGTAATGCAAACATGTAAAGAGTTATCCGAAATCCAAAACGGCATAATTTTTGGCTTTCGGGAAAAGGTTGGAAGCATTTCCTCAACGGCTAAGTTTGTGGACTGTTCGTGTGTCACCGTGGTTAAAGTA
Organism: Trichonephila clavipes; assembly: GCA_019973935.1. Lineage (NCBI taxonomy): Eukaryota > Metazoa > Arthropoda > Arachnida > Araneae > Nephilidae > Trichonephila > Trichonephila clavipes. The sequence continues at coordinate 253,610 of BMAU01015112.1, read as the reverse complement.
TACCGTGCATGGCAAAATGGGACCGTCCAAAATCAATGACGTGGCAAATGTGGTGTACCGCCGCCAAAGGTGATAGAGGTAACTGACGGCTGCAGAGGTGAGTTCGGGATACTAGACGTGCTACCGTTAAGCAACATACCACCCAGATGTACCAAGGGGCTACCAACAGTGGCTTCCAAACTACTGTTCAGTGATCGTTGCTGCGTCTGGTTCTCCGAAGCAAGCGCCTGGTTCATGCACCTATGCTGACTTCTGTTCATCAGCAACGAAGACTGGAATTTTCCCACAGGTACCGCAACTGGGCATCCAATGAGAGGCGAAAGGTAGAGTTTTCTGATTAATCACGTTTTATACTCCATCGAACGGATGGTTGGTGACAAATACGGCATGAAACGTCTAAAAGCAAACACCCTGCAACAATTGCTGGCAAGGTTCAGGCTGGAGGCAGGAGCATTATGGTCTGGGGAATGTTTTCCTTAAATTTTCTGTGTTTGTTCATCATTGTGGAAAGCACGACGGATCAATAGAAGTACGCATCTGTCCTTTAAGACCATGTCTACCCCTTTATGCGCATTGTTTTTCCTCAGGATGGTGGCATCTACCAGCAGGACATTGCGGAGTGTCATACAACTGACAGCGTACGTGTATGGTTCAAAGAGCACCGGGATCAGTTTATCGTTCTTCCGTGTCCAGAAAACTCACCTGACTTAAACCCAATCAATAATCTATGGAACCATCTCGATCGGGTTGTTTGCGCCATGAATCCTCACGTGCGTAATCTAGTGCAGCAATAGAGTCGGCATGGCTCAACATCCTAGTGAATACCTTGAGGATCCTAAATGACAATTTTCCCTTCTGCGAAAGATGGTTATTCTGGTTTTTGACAGTGGTCACATTAATATGACTGGACTGTATATATATATATATATATATATATATATATATATATATATATTACTGTGGATTATTGCATTTTATACATTTTAATATAAATGTTTCTTATTATTTTATGTACCGTAAAGTCCGGTGTAAAACGGCGCCCTTTTAACACACACAGAAAAAATCGAAATTTATAGGTTCGCGTTATATGCCGAGTATAAAAATTATAACCTTAAAAATATTAAAAAAAGATTAACGTAAGACAAATTAAACTTTTATGTGTACCGAAATATTGCTTATTGAAAAGAAATGACATACCTTAAAACATCAAGAGTGTAAGTTCTGAAAATATACTATTTTTTTTTCAAGAACCTGAGATGTGATACATTGAATAAATTACTTTAAAACATAAATACATGTCAAGTTTCTTAAAATAGGTTATTTATACAATGCATATACCTAAAAATTGAAAAATGCAGCTTGAAAGTAAAGGTGCGCGATACATAAGCCGGATTTTACTGTTATAATATGAAAATCACAAACAGGACTTGATAAATTTTATATTTCATAGCTTGATGCTTGCTTAAAACTCTGGTTCGTGTTTGTACACCAACAAAAGTAGGGAAACTGTTTGAAACTTTTATATAATTCTGTTGAAGAATTATCTCTTAAGAATGACGTACAAGCATTTCAGAGAGTTCATGATGTAATCATATAATATTGAATCATAATTAAGTGAATAAGGACGCCGAAACTAATATTTCTTTATCTATCCTTCCCTCATTAGAAAAAGACAATTGGATTTTATATGATGAACATAAATTGAAGTAGTTATTGACCTGAAAGATCAATCCTTGATTTTTCTATTCAGTTATCCTCAGACGGTAAATGTATTGTAAAACACGAAGGTTGTCTGCAGATTCATATTCTCTATACATGATTTTTAATACATGAATTCCCCTTCATTTTAACTTTTTTTCCCCTTGCATCATAAACAGTTACATAATTTTTTGAAAAAAAGACATATATTCTTTGGGTATTAATATATATATATATATATACATACATAGAGTACTAATAATTTAGTGAATTCATTCTAAACTTAACTTTCTGTCTCTGAATGTATTAATTAGAAAGTGGTTATGATTTTTTTTAAAAAAAGCTATCATAACCTTTCAGGTTTCGTAATGTTTTCATATTGATTTAAAATAATTTTTTCGATTTTTTTAGTCTTAAAATATCATTAAGGTGTATTATGGATGACAGGTAATTAACTCTTTTGTAAAACTCAACTTTTAATATTTAATTTATGTTTACGTATTTTTCAATATTATTTGACTCTTTGTTTACTTTATAATCAGTTCATCATAGGGCTCTTAGAATATTTTCATATCTAATCCTAATATTCTTTTAAAATTCTGGAGAGCCATTTAGCTTTCTATAAGATTTTCTATTGAATTAGCTATCCAGTATTGTAACTATCGTGCTTTATAATTTATACATTTCAAGTCAGTTAAGCTCCAGCTTATCTAGAGAACCATTATGAAGAGGAATGGGTACGGGAAATAGTATGTTTTGAAAGTTATTTGTATAAAATATAGTAGTAAATAGTAAATTACACAAAAAACTTTGCTGTTTGGTATATTTCAGAACTCTCTTTTTAAAATTTGAAATATGATTTCCCTTATCAAAATTGAAACAGCATTCGTGCGTATTTAAATAATATTACTCGCTTTTAAATGTATATGTTATTCACAAAACTATTCTAAGGTGATATAATTCAAATTAAAAACCAGAATTAAATTGGGAAAATTAATTATAACACAAATAATATTAATGAATTATTTTTACCAAAGACATTAGAAAGGAAGTAATATTCTGTGATTTGTATTTAATATATCTGATTTTTGAGGTCCTCAAAGTATTTGTAATAAACTGCCTTAAATTCTGGTTGCATAAAATTTGGGAACGGGGAGTTTTTTCAAAATTACGACAAAAGAATTTAAAAGAAAAAATAAAGAAAACATATATTTATTTTCTTAACCTATAAAACATTTTAACTACTTAGTTCTTGTTTTTCTCTCTTCTCTTTTTGCATTCATATCACTAAACATTTTTCTTGTCACGTATATTTTACTTCTATTTTTCGTTATCACGTGACTCGTATGACGTCATTTCTTATCATTAAAAAAATTTTCTTAGGAATAAAATAATGTTTTCGTTCATTTCCGTAACCTTCATTATTTTAAAATTAGATTCATATTTACTTATGACTCCCTCTAAATTATTTAGTGCTCATTAAAAAAGATAAGTTGACTCTCAAAATTAGCGAAAAAGGCGTCTTTTTATAGTATCAAATAAAGTGCCTCTTCGCTGAGAAGCTTTTTTCCTCAAGATGAAGAAAAACGATTCGTACTGACAACGTTAATTGGTTACACGACGTGAAGAGATAGGGGACTGGGTTTTTTCAGGATATAAAAAGCTTAAGAGTAAATGATATCGTGTTGCTTTAACATCAAGGCTTTTTACTTAAATCAACGCAGTCCTTTTTTTTCTCCGAAATTTCTATGAAGGAAACTGCCACAGATATAGAACTAGCCCAAAGAACGATATTATGCAGTTACATTGTTACGAGTTGGGAGAATAGATTGCTGATTATAGTTTTATTGAACAAAAATGGGCAAAGCACGCATTTACAAAAAAATATCGCTTAGGTATAGTAGAACCAATATGCATAGTTAAATAGTTAGTGAATAGTTTTAAAAAGCGAAATGATACGTATAAAAGAACGTTTAAAGGGATTTATTTAAAACAAAATCCATACTTCTTACTTGAAACCAATGGCCGTGAAAAGATAAAAGAGTTGATTATTGAAATTCGATGGAACGCTGTAAATGAGACAAATTCTTTGGTTAAAAAGATTTTTAGTTAAATTAGCTTCCAGTAATTTGTATTTAAATGTTTATTTATTTTCTTAATTACATATTCGATTTGCGTTTTTTTCTTAATTATTGATTTAGTAAAAAACATATTCTAATGTAGCGTTTATTTTTGCTTCAGAAAGTTGCACAATGCTTTTAAAAAGAAAGATTTTTAAAAGTTTTCGTTGTTGAGCAGATACTGTTGCGAGATAAAACATTAAAAAAAGAACTATTTTATTTAGAAAGATACATTTCTTAAAGGTAGAGCTATTATCTCAAATTTACTGATATAATTGGTTAATAGTAGTTAACTGGATAACCTGAACAAAACAATGATTATTTTCAATTAAAAAAAGATGAGGCTTTCCTGAGAGTACATTGAAAATGACAAAATGTACAAAAAATAATAGATCCCTTAAAATTTTACAGTTTGAGTAGTACATTAATAGCCAATAATTAAGAATAATAGTAATAATTAATAACTCACATTAAGAAATTTTCAATTCATTATTTAGCAAAAATGAATATAAATTAATACTTTTTTTAAAAAAAACTAAAGCAGCGTTGTTTTTTATAATTCATAACTAAATTAATTATTCAATACTAAAATCACTCATTATATGTTCTCTTATGGATAAAACTAGATTAGTTTTGTAAATTTAAATCGTAAATAGAAATTTAAAGTAAGATTTTTCTCTGGGAAAAAATGTTTTATACTCGAAAATGCCCGTGAAACGCCGGGCTAAACTCAGAAAAAAGAAACCTGTCAGTCAAGGAAGGAAACTGAAGACATATCAGAAAAGGGAGGTTTAATGGCATACATATAGACAACCCACACATTAAGCATACACAAACACCCAGAAGTGCTGACCTTCAGAAAGGGAAATTTTCATGGGGAATGAAACTACACTTTTGAAAAAAGCCCGTGCAACGCTGGGTTAAGCGGAGGGGAAACAGACCCGTCCGACGGGAAAAAGACATAAAAGATATTTCTAAAAATGAAATTTTAAGGAAAAAATATAGATATCACACAAAAACCAAGAGGTACTGGATACGAGACGACAAGAGGTAATTTCCATTAGCAAAAAAGTGTGCTCTTGAAAAAGCCAGTGCAGCGCAGGGCCACGCAGCTAGTAAATCACTTAAAATTTTACAATTAGAGTAATTAATATATTTACACTAAATTTCTTTCTTTTTGGATATTATTCTAATCATTGAAAAAAACATTACTTAAAAGGTTTTTTAGATGCTATAAGGCAAATTTTTTTTCTACAGTGATATATAGAATTTAAAATATCAACTCGATAATAAACCTCATTCAGTTACATCGCTTCAGTATAAAATAACTACATATCTTTAGAGTAATGTAAATTAGAAACAAATCGAATGAAGTTTACATTTTCTTGCATGCAAAACATTTCTTAATTTATAAAATAATGTATATTTCAAAAGATTCGTCATACATTATGCATATACATATTTAAACTGAGAATCAAGCATTTCCTCTGTTTAACATGTTATTAAATTAAATAAAGATACTAGTTATTTTTAAAGTGACAAATAAAGGCATGCTTAGATATATTTTCGCTTACTGTTCCAGAAAAAAATCAAAACATAGAATATATTTTCGAACATATCCTGCTGTTTCGTTTAAATTTTAAAACCCCATGTAAACATGTTACCTTTGACTTTCAAATACATATTCAAAAATATATTTCTTATTAAGGCATAAAAGAAGAAATCTACAAAAATATTTTGTAAAGAGAAGAAGTAAATAGATTTACAAAATTTACTTAATTATACATTAAAGTAGTTCACTGCATAAAATTGAAGTCGGAATATGTTGTTAATAATTTGTATTTTTTGTTGTGTGAGTAAGAAAAAAGTTATGTTGTGTGTTTTACTTCTGGTCTTTAATGTTGGATTAATTCACAACCTTAACGAATAAAAGATTGCTCCAAAATTATAAATTTGTTAATTACATTTCTTCAGTAATATATGCTTAGTTAAATTGCATATCTATATTAATCCAGGTACAAGAAAACAATGTTGTTTGCTTAAGAAATATTCAGGCGTGATATCAGTATTAAAAACTGGAATGAAAAGTGTATATAAATATATTTAATATTATTAAAATACTAGTTATATATTCATTTATGTAAAATACATACCATCCTCAACCACATTCGCATGAAGAAGTACCTGAAGCATAGGATTCCCTGACCTGATGCTTAAATATAAAAAAAGAGTACACAATAACTCTTAATTTAATATATTGTGTGGTTTAATAAAATTCAGATAAAAGGGAAATATATTTCAAATACAATACAAATGAAATTAAAATATTTTTAAAAAGTTGAGAATAAATTCTCGCTGACTGATCATAATACCCTTTCTTATCTTATGCAATCCATTTCGTTAAATAATACGAATAAATATCACTCTGCATTTGAATTCCTATGGTAAAATATGCAAGTTAATGCCATCCTCATTTTCAATGTGGTGAAAATCTTCCAAAACTCTCTCAGGGAATAAAATAAATGATATCCTTCCCCGCCTACAGTTTTCCCGACTTAAAATTCTGCCCATTAACTCCTCCTGCATCGCATCGCGGCATATAATTCAATTAACATAAAGCCAAATAAATATCCCTTTTCGTGAGTTGTTTCCCTTAAAAAAGAAACAAAACGGGAAAAATGTCTTTTGCAGAAATCAAACCATCTGTATCATCAAACATACCCATCGTCTTCACTGCTGTGCTGCCATAAAGGGTACAGTCGCGGTGATACACGAACAAAGTCTTATCTGCCATCTTGGGAGACGAACCATCGACCATATAAATATACTCTATCGTAGAGAATAAAATAGGAAAAAAGAATGAACAAATAAATATATAAAGAATACCGGAGCGAGGCGGTTGCTAAGCAACGAAAATGCTAACCCATTTCGTGTCTAAGTACAGAGGAGGTCAAACCAGAGAAAATTCCTGCTAACAAGATTTGCTTACACGAGGAGCTTTTTAAAATATCTTTCTGGAGTATAATTTTTATTTGTATTTTGAGCTTTTGTTTCTCCATCTCAAGCTTGTGTCGAAAGCTTTAGGCTACAAAGGTTTGCTCGCATTTTAAATATTTACCAGACAAAAAGGATTAGAGGCTTGTGTTGCTGTTGTTGTTATTAATAAAATTTCTCAACGGATCAAAATTTGATTCGATCGTCTCGTGCTTTCTTCACTTTTGAATCTCTTTGTCAACAACTGTCTCAGAGGAACAATGAATTTAGATGGAAAGAGGGGGAAAATAACGTTTGTGGTATGAAATGAGAAAAAGTAATAAGATTTTTGAATTAGTTGAATTTATAAAGGTATTTAAGTAACTAATGTGTGGTTTATAGGATGAAAATATGATATTAGAGTTTCTGAAATGTTAGATTTCAGTTATTCTGGATTATTAAAATAATTATGTTCGGTAACATTAGCTTATTGAAATTATTCCAGACCAGTATAAGGATGCGATGCTTAAGGATAATCATGAAATTTTATTTGTGATACGTTAAGATTAACTGACTTCATTTCATGTTTCACTTTTCATATGGTTAAACGAATACATTATATTAAAAAAAGTAGTACTAAACATGTAATAGGAGAACCAATAAACTTTTGTTTATGCAGTAACAAAAGGAACCTAAGTGCTTTTGGTATTTACGTATTATTGCAACCTATTGGCGATATTTTATGAAACGAAGCACCTGGTTGCCAATTCATCGCATACGTAACATGGGAAATTGGGGTTTCCAACTTGGCGAGTTATTAATAGAGTTGGTGATTGTTGTGATAAAACGTAGGTACCATGTTTTTTTTAAAAAAAGAATGACAACAATCCATTATTTTTTATATCACACAAATTAAAACAATTTTATTTCTTTATTAAAAAAAACTATTTTTCCCCGCAAAAATGCATGGTTATATTTGAAAAAAAAGATTTATATGTAATAACTGGTATGGCTCTAATAATATAACATATGTTATCTCTTCCTAAGTATTATTTTTCTGTGTGTAAAACTATGAATGATTTTCGGTACTTTAGTATTACACCGTTGACTTATCTCACCAAATAAAATGACGTCGCTAATTCAAAAGACTGCTAAATGCTGATATTGTATATATTGTTTTGTAAGATGGGTGGGAACGGTTTCCCATAATTGGGTGAAAATTATGACTCGACAATATAATATTAAATACCTGTTTTTCTTTTATAATTTTCTTTTTTGAATTTAATTACCTGATTGGTTTACCAGTAATTGAGAAGTAATATTTCTTTTCTTTCTAAAAATTGAATTAAATAATTTTGAAACCTAAGTAGTTATTTCAGTTTATAAATTTCCTTATTTATATAATATAATGTGACGAAACCAGAAACGACAATCAGAGAAATGCAATTAAAGTTGCAGTTTTATGACATATCATTGTCATTTTTCTACGGTTTTCAAGTGAAATAAAAGTATATATATTTCTTAAAACTACAAACATTGTATAATAAAGGAATATTATACAAGCACTCAAGCACATTTTGTGACACCTTAGAAATGCTTATCAGTGCAATACGTTAAAAGTATGTATTATGTATGTTATGATAGTTTTATGACAAAGCATTGCCATTTTCTATCAATTTTCTATGAAGAAAAAATATAACGTTTTAGAAAAACTGCTAGTATTGTATAATAAAAGAATATATTATACTAGTGCTTAAATACATCCAAGGCTATAAATTTTGAACATGATATAAGTCACGAAAGCATAAGATTTCCGTTAAAAATATTAGATACGGAATTTCACCACAGAATTATTATTAGAAGCGGTAGTACATGTGCGTGTTAAGCCAAAAAATAAACAATTCAGGTGCTAATAAAAATTTAATGGATTTAGAGGCAGTGCATTATTTCTTTAAAGCATTTTTTTTATTTATTGTTTTGTTTCCTTCTGCACTTTTCATCTTTTTTTTCTAGTGGAGCTCATAAAACAGTGTTCCTTTTTTTAAATTTTTACTTAATGAACACAATATTTCTCCTGTTTTTATAATAGTTTTTTTTACTTTTAATTATTTTTTTAAGTTTCGATATAAATAAGAATTATTCTTTAAGAGAATCAACTATTGAAGACCGCAGTTTTTGAGTTTTTATGGTAGTGTGAATTCATATATAACATCATTGTGTTTAATGTATAGTATGTTAAATCTGTCATTGTACTCATTTGTACTCATTGTACTCACATTGGCAAGTTGTGGAAGTTTGGAGAGAAAATGCCATTCAAGTGTCATACACATGTCTTCAAAATGATTCTAAAACCATAATAACCCTCACATTTCTATTAAGTATGAAGGTAATAGACAACCAAATAATCTACGAGAACAGTATCCCTTGTAAATCGTTTTTGATTATTTTTATGTAACATTTTATATGCAATTACTTAAATTAAATTAAAATTCTACGAATTATTTATTATTATTTTTTTTTTGCATTTTTTAAATTGACACAATTTAAATTTATTTTTAAGCAGTCAAATCATAAATGTAACCCAGAAAATAAATACAAAGAGATCATTTAAAATATATAAAATTTAATTCAATGAAGTAGTGCTAGATTATTCCAATAACGCATATTCCTTATATTATTTTTAATGCATTATTAAAATTGTACATTATTTATAATACGCTCTTAATAATACACCAATTTGCTATATTTTTCACACTCTATTTTTTTTCACGACTTGACTAATTTAAAAATATGACACACTATTTCCACATTAAATAATGATACATATAACACTACTATACATTGTAAATTTCTTCATAACCACATGGGATAAAAAGCAAATTTCTCTGTATCATACTTTTTTAAAAATTTAGCTAATGTAAGAATTATACTCTTGTTTTAGATAATCTTCCCCCCACAAAGTAAAAATATTTCTATATCATCAATATACTCCTGTCACTAGATCCAGGAAATACCAATTAAGCGCATAATTAATGGCTTCCTGGTTGACGCCGTAATTTCTTAATTGACCGAAAGTGCTTAGAAAGGTTCACGGTATAGGTTAGATTGACGATGTAGAATGGAGAGTAACAGCAAAAGGTTAGCTTTAGTATTAAATCATGTTATATCATGCATAAAGTTTTTCCAGACTTATGTTGGAATAACAAAATTGTTAAAAATTAAACTTGTTGTGGATGTTGTTTATTTTTATTTTTGAAATAATAGGTCATGTATGATTATGTGTTTAAATATTACAATCATTTAGTCATTATATTTTGACTTTGCGGCTTAGAAATTACACCTGGAAATGTTTTTAGTAGTTTATACGGTCAACATTGTTTGAAGTATCATTAACATTTAAAAAATTTAATTCACTGAAACGAAAAAGCTATTTCGTAAAAATAAAATTAAATATATTAGGTCAGGTTTTTGAAAACTTTGTGTATTATGTGTGAAATGATATTATTTGTAGAAAAAGAGTTTAGAGGAGAGAAATACAAATTTATATTTAATGTTTTATGCGTTATGCATTTTAATATCTTTACATGTAAAAAAAGTTTTCAATGATACTGTAATAAATTTATTACATGCTATCGTAACGATATCAACGTTTAAGAGATAATGCCAAGTTGGCACCCTGATTTCGCATGGGTCGTAAAAGATGAATTGGCATCCATGTGCTTCGTTTCATACAATGCCAGCGGTACGGCTGTGATAGTATAATATTGCAAGTTTTCGCAGAAAAATATCGCAATGATTACCTGGTCTGGAATCGTTGCGTGAGGAGAAAGGTAATGTCTCATACGAGGACTTAACCAATGGAACTAAATACTGAACTTTAAAGGAAGCGGCAAGAGCTGAAAAATCTGAAGATTTTATCAATCAAGTGGTAGATGATTCAGCTTCAGTGATGAATTTAAATGAAGAGGAGCGCCAAAAACGAATTTTACGAAAAAAGAATAAATAATACACGTAAATTATAGTTTTACAATATGAGCAATGAATATGAACAGTTGTATAATTTGTACAATGTGGCAACCCCCATTGTAGAAACTAATAGAGGTTACCACATTATACAAAGTTGTAGGTGAACAGGAGTACCCCATCCAAAGTATATTATATAAATCATAATTTATTTAACAACAGAATAACTCACTAGCCTAGTTCTTAAAGCAGTGCTTCTCAAACTTTCAATGTTCGCGACCCAATATTCAATCATAATTTGCATCGCGCCCCCTCAATACAATAAAGATGTATTAAATTCAATAATACATTATTTTGAAGCAAAACCTGCTATACGACTCTAACCTCTTAAGCCTCCTCCCAACGTATATAAACGTCTTGCTCAGCCAGTGTGTTAATTGCCCCAGACGTATATATACGTCTTTATGAAGTTATATCTTTTCTGTGAACTGCTATCAATAAAATTATTCAGAAGACTTTGGAAAATGACCTTGACAGTGTTTACAAAGGATTCACTTATTTCAGAGGATTTGATTATTTATCCCTTTTCTACCACTCACCCCCTCAATACACCACATTTATCTACGTGCTAAACGGTAGCTTTGGGGAGCCTAATTTTTAATCTGTATTTAAGGGATTATAATTATAAACCGTGCAAATTATCAAGATAAGTATTAATGTTGGCATATAATTTTATACATGACAAATCCATGGGGTCACTGGCAATTATTAAACTTGCCCTTGACTTAGTATTGTTAAGTTAATTATAAAATAGATTGTGCAGTACTCGATACATTTATAAGTGTATTATAGTGTAAAGGAATATTTTATCTTTTATTATGCCAGAATGTATTTGTTTACTTTCAGTAAGTTAATAATTTTTTAATAATCTTTTGTTTTCGACTTTTCAATATGCTCACGCCCCCCTTGTAGGATTATCACGCCCCCCAAGGAAGGCGCGCCCCACAGTTTGAGAAACACTGTCTTAAAGCATCCGAACACATTCAAAAATAGCATACATAAACATTATAAATATTTTTTAAGGATCCATTCCAATAATTATTAATACTTAAACAGGATTATTTCAAACAAATTTTAAATATATTACAAAAATCACAAGTGTAGCAATTTTAGCAATTTTTTTAAAAAATTTTTTTAAGCAAATCGGAAAAATGTAATAATTTTATATCAATAAAAATATATTATTACAATAAACTACTACTTTCATTTATCTAGCGAATGTATTAGAATTTTAATGTTTTATTAAAATATAAAAATTTTCGAGCTGATTGAATAAACATTATGAGAAATGTAACAGTGTTTTTAGGCTATTATTGAAATAACAGGCCATAACTTAAATATTCATGCATTAGGAATTAATTTAGAACATTTCCAAAAAACACTAAAAATGTCAGACTAAAAAGTTTCATAGAAATACATGTGTAATATATTGAGTGATATAACTTGTCATGATAAAATTTGAGCAATTCAAATGCCCAATTCTTGTAAATTAAACACCCACTCCCGATTTTCCAATTTTTTTGTAATTTATATTTCTCTGCCTCTATATAATGTAGAAACAAATTAATAAATATTTTGTAAATCCAAAGATTACTCTATTCAGTAAAATAAGGAACTGAAAATGTGTGTTTTGATAGAAATGGTTTATTTGAACCTGTTTAGATACCTTAAGAATACACGAAAATTAATTTTGCTCTTCCTTTTTGTAATTTTCAATTAGAATTTTAAAAACTTTTCATATAGTTAAATAATAATATAATAGTAACATCAAATCAGTAGTAAAATTAACATCATACAAACAAAATAAAATTCAATTTTAATTATGAAATGTTAAATAGAAAATTTAACTCTTCTCTCATAGTACTTTTAGAGAATTAGCAATGTTTAAATGTAGCAATTTCAGGTTCCAAAACATGCACAAAGTTACTTCTTATCAAATTATATGTTAGTCAGAATTAAAATATTACTCTCACGCGCTCATTTGTTTTTTATTATAACCTTGAAAGATTTATGAAATCTTTTAGTAAAGATAAAATAGAATAATATATCATAAATATGTTAATTAAGGAATACAAGTTCTTTCAACTTTGTTGAAACGTTGCCAAGTAAATTCTCGCTATATTGTTTCCCTAGATATTTTAAAAAAAAAATCCTTTTTCGAGAAAATCTTCAGTAAAAATTTTGATTGGTGTTTGAATACATGACTACAATTTAACAATAAATTATTTATGTACGCTACTGATAACTTTGTTTATCCAAGTGAATCTCCAACAGGTATTTATGTTACTTAAATTTACCACTTGAGAGGCATTATTCGAAGTCAAGGGTTTTTGCACTTTTCTTTTCAACTCTCTTTATCTGTCAAGGGTAGAACACTGACTCTTCTTATGAATATGTATAATATGTACGGAAGGTATATTTTTAACGAATAAAGTTATGTCACAAAAGTATTCAGTTAAATTTATTGAGGAAGTAAAATATACGATACAGAAATTTATGCGTTTTCCCTTAACACAGTCAAAGATACTTTATAAAGGACATTACCAAATAACAATTTTTAAATAAAAATAATTCATCTGTATAAGGTTAATTTACTATAGCTCATAAATGAATTCAACACACACAAAAAATTAAGAAGCATCTTATTTATTAACTGGCAAATGCCAAATCTTAATTTGTATAAAAAAAACTTTAAAAAAAGCAAAACAGACACACACGTATTGACGAATATAGAAATACACCAGTAATTAATTACATGGACTAGGAAAAAATGAAGAAAAATATTTCATTAGTTATAAACTAAAATATTGATTGTCCAGTTTTTTTCTTTCTTTTTTTGCGTTCATGCTCTTTAATTCTCTGAAATTCAGTTAGGCACTCAATCCTGGTTTAGTAAGCTAACCCAGATTCTATTCAAAGCTAATTTAAGGGGGTCATTTCCCACAGAATTTCCTCAATCTTCATAAAGTTAAAAATAACTAAATTTAAGGACTTCTTTTTTTAAAAAAATAAGTTGATCAGTCGTACAGTTTTCCTTTTTAGGTGTATTTATTCCAATTCTTCTACTTTAAAAGAAAGTAATATTTTTTTTTAATTTTGAGTAATTTGTATTTTTTTTTGTTTGTTTGTTTTAAAAGGTACATGGTCTATGTAACATGAAATTACGCTGTTGTGTAGTAATTTACACTTTTGAGAAATTACAAAAAAAAAAAAAAAAAGATAAGCTTATACATAAAAAATTAAATAAATAAAACCCCAGGTAATAATATTGAGAATTTATTTTGAAATAGAAAAAATATGTAGACTTTTGGCAGCATACAGTATTTCCCAAAAATCTGGCATATTTCCTACAAAATTTTCAAATTTAATATTAAACTTGGATAGTTTATCTGAAAACCGATGAGAAATAATTTGTTTTCAATTAGATAAATCACTCCTCAAGAGGAAACTCGAATATAGAAAATACCTCACTAAATAACACACTGTGTTTCATCATTCACCTCATTCATATGCTCCCCCCCTCCCGAACAAAAAGCATAACTTACCCTGCGAAAGTAATGTCAAGTTTTTCTTTCACACATGATTTATTGTCTATCGTTATCCATTTGAGTTCTGAAACGCACACACTCAGGTTTTTAAATAAAATTAAACGGAACTGGAATGCAGACAATTGGCAACAACATGCATATAAGAATTAAGTAATGCGTACAAGCATCGCACGTTTGATTACTACAATGCTTTTAATTAAGTTAAGGTATCTGACTACGTACGGAATCGTGATTTTAAAAAGGTGGATAAATAGATAATTTTCATGATATTTAGTGTCACTTCGATTAGAATACATGCATAAAACTTTTTAAGGACATTTTGACAAAAAACATTTATTTAAATACAATATTTCGAAAAAAAATTCTTAGAATAACATTTTTTCAAGATTGTCTGCTTTAGTGAAAAATGATTCTATTATAATAATATTTTACCTTTTAATAGCTCAGACAGAGGCTCAAATATGAGTTTTAAAAAATTCACATTATTTTTAGGGTTACAATCAATTTATCCCCTCTGTTGTCGTAAAACACTTCTAAGTTATATATTTTAAAAGTTCTAGTTGAGCCTCTGTACAGAAGTCTGAGCTATATACAGGCAAAATATTATAATAATAGAAGCATTTCTCACAAAAGGAGAATACTTTGAAAATGGGTCGTTCTATGTTCACTTTTTGTCAAATTATTGTACTTAAATAATTTTTTTATTGTAATACTATTCCTAAAACAATTTTGTATACATTTTCTAATCTAAGTGACACTAAATATCATAAATATTATCCATTTTTACGCTTTTGCAAAATCACGGTATCGAATGTAGTCGGACACCTTAAAATAAAGATTTAATTTGTATCAAAAGCAGAGAAATATTCACAGTTTATTTTGCAATTAATTTTTCTACTGATTATTATAAAGTGACTCTCTTAACTATTTTCTTGAAGTTCCCTGGAATAATAACAACTGGAATATCATGCATTACTTGCATAGACTTTTTCACCCATTCAACTGAGCGTAATATAAATTTCTAGCTATATACCCGATCCCCTTGACCATTTCCTTTCCTAGAATAGTCAGGAGAATAGCATCGCAATTTCGTGTTTTCTTATCACTTTATTCTCATTCCATATTTGTTGGGCCCATTCCCTAGGGTGGGGCCCATTTGCTGGCCCATTGTTATTAGGGCACGATAAGCCTCTTCGCATTCTTCCACCCCGTCTTCGCCATAAATAGGTTCGCTACCAAAAGAGAAATATCCGATACACTATACTCATAAGCCCCCGAGAAGAAAAATATATAACCAACGCCATAATGCTTCGGAGCGAGAGAAAAGATTGGACAAAAATGCAGTAACCGTCTTCTACTTCTCTTGTTTGGTCATTCACTTGAAGATTACTTTTTTTTTTGTTTTGTTTTCTCTTTTTTTTTACAAGCAATTGTTAAAGTAAGGGGTGGCTTCTTCTAAGTAATTTGAAAGGAACCGAAATCATGATCATTGTAAAGAAATAAGTTGAAATCAAAAGTAAAAAGAAGAATTTTTTTCGACAATTCGCTTTTGTTTTTCTGGATATTGAGCTATTTTTGGTCGTTGATGAAAAAGGAAAGTCTTGGTGAGAATTCATTTAAGAATTTTTGGCGTTGTTATCATTTTGCTATTATTAGAATTAGAAAAAGTAAATAAAAGCAATTAACCTTAGAAGTATAATATTTCGTCATTTTCTATTTCTTTTTATCTTAACATCTGTCTTTATTAAAGATATACATGTAGGAAAAGTCAGATAAAAAACTGTAAGGGACTAAAGTATGATGAAAGCAGGAAGATGAAATGACTTGTAGTTTTAATTATATTTACGTTATTAGAAATACCGAACTGCTCAGGGATTGCGAACTGTTAATAATATCTTCCTTCAAAAAGGCCTAAGTTATTGATCAATTCTTTTATTTTATAAATGTATTATTATCCATTCATTAATAATTATTTGTAAATTTTACAGCTTCCTTAACACACTGAGTTTTTGCGTCACATATTTATTTTCATTACATGAGTCCTTCTCATACTTTCAATATTTGCGACCCATTATTCAATCAAAATTTGCATCGCCCCCCCTCCGTACTATAACGATGTATTTAATTCAATAATACTATACTTTGATGCTAAACTTACAATACAACTTTAACCTCTTAAGTCCCCCGACGTATATAAACGTCTCACTCAGCTAGTGTGTTAATTGACCCAGACGTATATATGCGTTTTTCCGAAGTACTATCTTTTCTGATAACTGCTATCCATAAAATTATTCTGAAGTCTTTGAAAGTAATAAAATGACCTTGACAGTGTTTTCGGAAGATTTACTTATTTCAGAGGATTATATTATTCAGTCCCCTTTTCTACCCCCTTCAATACACCACATACGCTTACCTACGAGCTAACCGGTGGCATTGGGGAACGAATCGCTTAATTTTTAATCGGCGATTAAGGGATTAATTATAAACCGTAAGATAAGTGTTAATGTTGCCATATAATTTTATGTATGGCAAATCGAAGGGGTCACTGGTAATTATTAAACTTGTCCATAACTTAGTATTGTTAAATAAATTATAAAATACATTGTGCAGTACTGATACATTTATAAGTGTATTATAGTGTAAATGAATATTTTTTTTTACTATGTCAGAATGAATTTGTTTGTTTACTTTCAGGTAGTTAATTTTTTTTTAAATAATCATTTGTTTTCGACTTTTCAATATGCTCGCGCCCCCTTCATAGGGTTACCATGCGCCCCCTTCATAGGGTTACCATGCCCCCCCTAGAGAGCGTGCCCCACAGTTTGATAAACACTGCATTACATGTATTTAAATATATTTTGATTTTTGATTATTGATGTTTTTAAATACTGGATTTGATTTTTATTTGTATCAATCTCTGAAACAACGCGGGGATAATTGACAGTGGACATTGTAATTCTGAAACATGGTCAAGTGACGAATTACACTGAGATGTAGCTTCTTCTATCCTACACCAGGCAAACAGGAGGATTTTGAAACTCAACAGGGTAAACGTACATGAAACTCATTACACGGTGGTTCTTCAGTGGTACTAGGGGTCAAATTCGTCACACACTGACCACACAAGCTCGTGACTATAACCACTAGACTACAGCTGTCACACACGGTTGTGATTTGGCGTCACGGGAGCGATTTTCATTGATTAGCTACAGCTTATTCATGTCGCAGCCGCTTATCTGGTATAGTGGTTAGTGATGCTGATATTTTGCACCGTAGGGCTTGGGTTCGAGCCCCGGAAATGACATGGATTTTTGAAAATGACTAATGCCTTTGCGGCAGGGGGTACTCTAAATACCCTTCGAGCTGCAAGACCTCTAGTGAAGTTGGTGAAAGGGGAACAGAAATTGGAGGCCCTCAAATTTTAATGGAGCCAGGCTAAATCCTTCTGTCACCTGTATGGAGCTCAAAGCTACGGATAACGACAGACGTCCACTAGAAACTTTCCGCTATGAATTTCGTGGGCCTCGATATGGCTCCGTCAGACAGGTGTTGTTATTAACAACAACAACAACATTAACGTCGAAATTTGAGGCCACACAAGGGCTATTGATAGTGAGCCTTGGTAAAGTGACGAGGACAACACCTGAGCTGCCACCCCAGTCTCGAAACTTCCTCATCATGCCAACTGGAAGATTTTGAGTCTCGGCATATTTATTCGTACATGCATTCTTTCACACGTAGGTCTTCAATGACACTAAGTAAGTGAGCGAATATTATCGCCTCACTGTTCTGTCTCCCGGAAGCTTTTGGCAACGGACCACGTAACTTTGAACCATGGTCAAGTGACTTGGACAGCACCTGAGCTGGCACCTCCCTCTTCTAACTACCACCCACACCTACTTGAAGACGTTTGACCTCTCGACAGATTTAACTTGCATCGCGCCCCTACACGGGGGGTCTTTAGTGGTACTGGGTTCGAAATCGTGACGAGGCCAGCCAATATCTGATACCTTGAGCACTCGGCTGTCGCGATCACTCAATGACATTAAGACTCGAACCCCAAAATTGACAATGCCGGTCACAAGTTCGTTATCATGATGACTTGGCTTTTTAAGTGTGAACGTTATTGGTTTTCTTTGGTAATTACACCAGATGAATCAAAATTAACATTAAAATAGGTTAAAATATTCAGGTTTTGTTAAGTGTAATTAAATTTTCTAAAATTTATTAAATATTTATTCAGGTAACCGAAATATTAAAGCCATCAATATGTCTACTAAACATCCTAATTTTATTATTTTAACCTTTTTCTCGACTTGAGATAGTATTTAAATTATTTCAAGATTAAAAGCATTGCTCTCCGCACAGCATCTAATTTCAAAACAATACAGACATATGCCTATTCATACACTTGTGTATGTGTGTGTAAGATTGCGATACTTTTCAATAATTATCTCTTATTTTACAAGTAATTACTCTCATGAGCTAGAATTATAGATATTCAGATTAGCGGAAAATATGCATATTTAGATTTCTCAGATTGGAAATGTTTAAGTCTATCAAATAAAGTAGCTGCGATAGAACCTTACAAATTGCTTTGCATTTTAACTGAATGTGAAGACGCTATTGATCCACGAAGATAATTTAAACATTCATTAATAAACAGGTAATTTATTCATTAGTAATTTATATTATTGCTTGCCATTCAAGTGTTATCGACTAATTTGTAAATGAATGGGATCCTGATTATACGATACATTCCATAAATAATTCTTAAATGAATCTGATATAACATTGCTTAGGTGTTATCGTATCTTTGTTCGTAAAACTAATTCGTTATTAGAGTAATTGAAAAGAGAACGGATGTGGTATTTATTTTTCATTAAAAGAAATCGTACAATTAATTTTTAAAATAATATCGAGACATTAATACATTTATTAGTAACATATTTTACTTCAGTAATTTCCATTTAAAATATGTGTGTATATGCTCACAAGTATAGTTATAGAATTATAGTGTATTTTATAATACGTATTTAATTTTTGATTTTCAATTTTTAGTTACCTTTATTATCTTTAATTGCTTATACTTATTTTGGTACTAACGCATTATCGCAACAGTATCGGCGACATATGAAACGAAGCAGATGGTTACTAACTCAGCGCGTACACACATGTGAAATCGGGGTTGCCAACTTGGCGAGTTATATCTAACGTTGGCATAGTTGCGATAGTACGTAAGTACCCCTATTTTTTTAGCTTTTATTCTTTCTTTCGTGTGATTTCGTTTTCATTTAAAGCTTTTTAAAATGACATAAAGCCGGTTTTTGTTTCCAATTAGAATTATTTTGAGAACCTCTGATTTAACAATGATTGGTGGAACACATGTACTGTATTTACAAGAAAATACACTTACATATTAGCGTCACCTCTGGACCATGAGTAGCCTAGTGGTTAAAGCATCGGATTCCAGACCGGAAGGCCTGGGTTCGATGCCCGTTGCCACCAAATACCCTCCGAATGCACACGGAGTACCTGCTCGTTAAATCTGTTGGTTCGAAAGTCTTGTGGGCTGCATCACAAGTGTAGGGGACTGGAGAATATTTCCCTCCCATTCAGTTCCATGCCAAAATTGTGGAGGGGAAGATAGGTGGTGTCGCCATGTATCATCCCTTTGGGCCAAACTAATTCGCAGTCACCTGTATGGTGCGCCATGACCTAGGTCACCGACAGGCGTACTTCTAGCCCCTTGCCAGGATGAATTTCGCGGGCCTCGTTCTGACTACGTCAGACAGGTGGCATTAGCCACACAGTGTCACCTCAGCCAAATGGACATCGCGCGAACCGTGCCGTTTTCAACCAAAATCTGGCTCATGGATATATTTTCATATAAAACATGTTAGAATCTGTGTGGTTTTTATGCCAAGGTAGGATTCACGTAGCACCGATTTTGCTGCGGTGACCCTAATACACAAGTACCAAAAATATATTTATGCATGGTAACTGTGTAAAATGGATCACTGAATTGTAGAAAATATCTGGTTCTCAATACTAATTACTTTAAACACGTCATTATGTTTTATGTGATCGATATTAGTCATTAAGTTTATGAAGAATTGTTACTAATGGAAGAGTAAAAAGAAAATAACGTTACATTAAATATAATTATTCCGGGCATTTGATTAAGTAATTGCTTATTTCTTAGAATATAATGATACTAAAATGTAATTTTTTTTCAGTCTCTTTGCCTGGAAATTTATATATAAGGATTAATTTGAAGCCTATGTTTTGTTATTTTCTAGATAATTTCTCTTTTTCATTTATCATGAATTTTGTTTTGTCCTTTTATCTCTTACTTTAAATATTTAATGTCACTACATATATTTCTTCATATTCGAAGTAAGTAATATTTTATTCGTCGCTTATATTTTATAAATATCTTGCACTCGTATGATTGAAATAGGGTCTCATAATTTTTATAAAAATCAGTATGGCATTGTTTTTTTTTAAATGTAAATATATCAAACACACTATCAGAGCGTATTTGTATATTTTATTCACTCCGTGTAAGCGTAAACTAAAAACTTTTTTTTAAAACAATGGCATACGTTAATTTCATTGAAAAAAATTACATGCAATATGATTTTAAACATTATAAAAATGTATATATCAATCAGATAAATTAGTTCAATTTGAGTGAATAAATTATTTTTCTGCCTTTTCCTTTTTTAAGCTCATTCTAAGAGCT